>CM053029.1:189578939-189681439 GCA_028564925.1 Lithobates sylvaticus | reverse complement strand
AGAAAAGCCTACTGTGTGTGCTTTCACAGCAGCCTGACTCTCTGACTTCATGAATAAACTTCATCAATTACCCCCTGTCCAGTGAGTGCGCTCTTACTTGCCCCTGGAAGGGCAGATGGCATGGCTTAGCCATAAAGTCAGGCTCCAGTAATAAAGAAAAACGAAACCACAGAGGGGCACAAAATAGGCCTTTCTGGCTTCAGTCTCTGAATATTTTTTCCCATACTAATGTGTTATAGTTCATTTGAAATTGGTTCTATTGCATCATAGGCTGCTCAATACGAAAAGCTGCTTGGAGCCTCCAGCTGTTTGCCTGGATATCCACCCTAACAATAGTCCAGTGCATTTCTCTTACTTGCTTGAGAAGACATCATAAATTCCAACCTTGCCATCATCAGTGCCAAATGCCAGGCTACCCTCTTTGGTGGGATGCCAGGAAAGCTAAAGAGCGCAAGAAAGATAAAAGAGAACAAATATGTGACTCATTGTCTGCTGTTAGCTGCCATTTTCATTATCCAGTTGTAATTTTACAAACAGGTAGTCTTTTACAGGACCAAAATTTACCCCATAATCATACCTTTTTTTACCCCATTAAACCCAGGCAATTTTTAAGACTTTGCAACAAAAAGCTATTAAGTCTTTTAGTATAGGTGCTGGAGAAGAAAGAAGAACCAATGCCCTGTGCTGAAAATGCGGTAATAAATCATCATTCATTTGTTAGCACCAGCCATCACGTTACATGCCTACTAGCTGTCAAACCCTTTCTTTATGTGCTTTATACCTATGACTGTACTCCATACTACTGTACATGTAGCATTATTAAATTTGCAGAATATACTTCAGTAGTCACTTGCATTAAGGAGGGGGATGAGGATATCTATAGAGCAGAGGTTGGAAAGATAGTAGAGTGGTGTGCAGCAAATCATTTAACCCTGAAAACGTGAGAAAAACTAAAGAGCTAGTTTTAGATTTTAGGAAAAACATGACTGAAATAGCTCCACTTTTTATTAAGGTTGAACGTATGTGTATTCCGTATTTTTCAGAGAACTTTTTGTGGTAAATGTACGTGCCGTTAAAAAAAAATCTCAGCAACGATTATACATTTTCAGACTACTAATCTACTACTACTATTCAGACTACTACTACTACTACTCTTTAATTGAGAGCGTATTGGAGTACTGTATTTTAGTATCGTACCCAAATTGTACCGCAGTCAACAGAAACACTCTTCAGAAAATAGTTCTTCCTGCACAGAAAATAGTGTGTTGTAAACTCCCATGCCTAGCAGAAATGTATACTCTCAATGTCTCGGTAGAGCAGAGAAAATATAGGATTTATTCCATCCTTGCCATCACTTATTTGAATTACTACCATCAGGCAGAAGTTACAGGAATATTAAAGTTGGAATAAATAGGTTTAGAGAAATTCTTTATGCGGGCTATTAAAAGAGAAGTTTTTTTTATAATCATACTTACCTAGGTGGATGGAGCATCAGACCGAGGCTACAGCTGTCCCCCAGGGACTCTGCATTGAGAACCGAGCCACCAAACACCACCGATGGCTCGGTTCTCACTCCTCCCCGAGCGGAGAGATGCTGACTGTCAGTCAGCATCTCTCCTGCTCCGATCCTCCTTGCTCATTGGAGTGCTGAACTGTGGAGGGGCAGGGAGCGGCCATCTAAGCGTATCACTGAGACTGCCATCAATCAAGGCAGCTGGCGGATCCAGACTTGGGAAGTCGGGGTGACGAGTTGCCTCGACTGATGGCAGTGACGTCAGTGGAGAGCGGACTTCAGACCGCACTCTGCTGAAAACGGGTCACAGGAGTGTAAAACTGATTGCACTCCTGTGACTCAAAAGGGGAAGCCCAGCCTAAAAAGCTCAGGCTAGACTTCTCCTTTTAAAACAATAAATGGAAATATTAAATTCAAGTTAAGTAACAACTAGTTTTTGTATAATGTTTTATGGATGTGTAAGTGTAGTTTGCCTGTGCTTTTTAAAAATTGTAAGGAGTTACCTTTTCCAAAGTTTGTTGAAAATTTTACTTGCAATAACAATAAATCCGATCACTCTACAGTGCCTTGAAAAAATATTCATACCCCTGGAAATTTTCCACATTTTGTCATCACGTTACAACCAAAAACGTAAAAAAATTATTTTATTGGGATTTTATGCGATAGACCAACAAAGTGGTACATAATTGTGAAGTGGAAGCAAAATGTTAAATGGTTTTCAAAATTTTTTACAAATGAATATCTGAAAGATGTGGCATGCATTTGTATTTAAGCCCCGGAGTCAATACTTTGTAGAACCACCTTTCGCTGCAATTATAGCTGCAAGTCTTTTGGGGATGTCTCTACCAGCTTTGCACATCTAGAGTGACATTGTTGCCCATTCTTCTTTGCAAAAGAACTCAAGCTATGTCAGATTGGATGGAAAGCAATTTTCAAGTCTTGCCACAGATTCTCAATTGGATTTAGGTCTGGACTTTGACTGGGCTATTCGAACGCATTATTTTGCTTTGATCTAAATTATTCTATTGTAGCTCTGGTTGTATGTTTAGGGTCGATGTCCTGCTAGAAGGTGAACCTCTGCCCCAGTCTCAAGTCTTTTGCAGACTCTTATATGTTTTCTTCTAAGATGGCCCTGTATTTGGCTGCATCCATCTTCCCATCAACTCTGACCGGCTTCTCTGTCTCTTCTGAAGAATTGCATCCCCACATGACGCTGCCACCACCATGTTTCACAATGGTGATGCACATCAGGGTGATGAGCAGTGCAAGTTTTCTGCCACACATAGCGTTTTGCTTTTAGGCCAAAAAGTAAATATTTGGTCTCATCTGACCAGAGCACCTTCTTCCACATGTTTGCCGTGTCCCCCACATGGCTTCTCGCAAACTGCACTTCTTATGGCTTTCTTCTTGCCACTTTTTCATAAAGGCCAGATTTGTGGAGTGCACGACTAATTGTCCTGTGGACAGATCTGAGCTGTGGATCTCTGCAGCTCCTTCAGAGTTACCATGGGCCTCTTGGCTGCTTCTCTGATTAATGCTCTCCTTCCTTGCCCGGCCTGTCAGTGTAGGTGGACGGCCTTGTCTTGGTAGGTTTGCAGTTGTGCCTACTCTTTCCATATTCAGATGATGGATTGAACAGTGTTTTCCGTGAGAAAGCTTGGGATATTCTTTTAAAACCTAACCCTGCTTTAGGCTTCTCCAGAACTTTATCCCTGACCTGTCTGGTGCGCTCCTTGGCCTTCATGATGCTGTTTGTTCACTAAGGTTCTCTTACAAACCTCAAAGGCTTCACAGAACAGCTGTATTTATACAGAGATTAAACACTGCACAGGTGGACTCTTTTTTAATAATTAGGTGACTTTTGAATGCAATTACATTACATTTTTGGTTGTAACATGACAAAACGACACTGGATGGCACCGCACAACAAGGGCAACATATTCCGCTGCTGTGCCGTGACATGAATGAAGTGCAACTTTGTACACTTCAAATAGTTTCTGGGGGAAAAAAAAGGGAGCTGTGCGATTCGAAAAAAAAAACGGGCATCACATTGCTCCCTGCTGCATATCAAGGCAGCCCAAAATTAACTGCTGCCCACACAACATGAATGAGCCCCAGTTACACCCTCTTCATCAGCAGATGGCTGCTTTTGTTTAGGTCTCTTAAGCTGACCATAGATGGGTAGAATTTTGAAAAGAAATTCTTAGCAAAGAAATGTTCTAAGAAAGTGTGTTAGTTCTTCTAATCATTACTGCCAAATAGATGTTAGTTTTTGACCAGTTATGAGAAGATTCGAAGGACCAGGATGGAAAAAAAAAAAAATTTTTCCCAACAAGTGAATTTCTAACAGTGTATAGGTTTTTGTTCAGCAACGTCTATTCATTCCAAAATCAGATATTAAAAGCAAGCAAAATCTTTTGAACGACATTAGAATGTTTGGAGAATTGTCGCACAAATTTTCCAAAGACTTTTTCCTTCTAAAGTCTATCCATCTTTACACATTTTACATCTCCAGTGTTCTCTGATCTGAACATGCAATGTAAAAAAAAAAAAAAAAGGTTGTGTACTAAATACCTTTATTCAACCACTTACTGCAGTGACTTTGGATCTGATGCTTTGCCACAGTGTCTTCACATCATAGGAGTTTACCACAGACATAGTGTTCCACACACGGATCATGCTGTCACCTACTCCAATGGCCAGACATCCAGCAGCCACAGGGGAGAAAGCCAAGTTGTACACAAAACCACCCAGGGAACTCAATGACCAACAGCAAGAAAGGGAGCCCAGATCCCAACACTTCACCTGCACATGATCCAAGTAATAACAAATAAATAAAAATCATGACAGACATTTTTATTTTTATGCAAAACAAATAGAAATAATAATTAAAAGTCCACCCAATACTAATGCCCCGTACACGTGGTCGGATATTTCCGATGGAAAAAGTCGATTGGAGTTTGTTGTCGGAAAATCCGATCATGTGTGGGCTCTAGCTGGCTTTTTCCGTTGGAATTTGGAAAAAATTTGAGAGCAGGATCTAAAATTTTCCGACAACAAAATCCAATCAGACTCCAATCGTGTGTAGAGAATTCCGACGCACAAAGTGCCACGCATGCTCAGAAGAAATTTGGAGACAAAAGCTATTGGCTATTGGCCTCTACGTAGTCCCGTTGTACGTGTTTTACGTTACCTCGTTCGGAATGATCGGATTTTCCGACAACTTTGTCCGACCATGTGTGCGCAACACCAGTTTCGGACAAAATTTATCGGAAAAAATCAGATGGATTTTGTGGTTGGAATGTCCGACCATGTGTACAAGGCATTATAGTTTCTATTTAGTATATTTAGTTTCTATTTATATAAGTGGATACTGCTTGAATTATTTGCTTAGTGGCTTCTTGTATAACTCAGAAAGTCAGGGTGATCTCTCAGATTTCCCACCCCATATGTACACTCCTTTTGCAGTCATTACAAAGCCCAATAAATCTTGCTTCTTGAGTGATTGGTCTCACTCAATAGAGAGTGAAAGTGTTGAAATGGTGCGAGTACCACATTAGCCTGTACAGCCTTCTAAATATTTCATTTTGCAACAGCTAACATGTTTCAGGAACTCAGAACACCCCCCCCCCCCCCTTTCATCAGAGCTAAAAGCTAGACAATACAAAAATCCCCCAAAAATTATATAAGAACTATATATGCCAAATGTGTTCCTATTATAAAAAAATAAAAAAAAACACAACCACAGACCATTGAGAAGTATAAAAACTTTTTTGGGGTTTCTCTATGCATATCCTTGCCTCACTCTCCGCATCTTCCCTTCCAGGTGTCAGTTCTACTCACTCTGTCCACAATGCTCTCAGTCTAACCTGCCTCTCAACAGCAACCAGCACGAATCTATTGTTCTTATCCTCCCTGCCTCATTCCCTCCCTTCTAGCCCCCAAATTCACACACTCCCCGTCCTCATTGGACTCAGTTTGAGCCTTCTCTGCTCTATCCCTTTAGCTTCAGCCCACACAAATTTCCTGTCCCCTTCCTCTCTAAGGCAAGCCATAGATGTGATTTTTTGAAACTCGCATCGTAACCTGGACACTGTGATGTCATACCCCTGCCGCAGCTGGCATCTCTTCCAGCTGGCTGCCTGCCAAAAGTGTTTAAAGTCAAAGCCAAGGAAAGCTTCCGCTAGGTTCCTCCTTAAAGAGGGGTTCCCATTTAAAAAAAAAAAAAAATGAATTAAAAGTCAGCAGTTACAAATACTGCAGCTGCTGACTTTTAATAATTGGACACTTACCTGTCCCAGGGTCCAGCGATGCGGAGGGATCGAAGCACCGCTCGTCTTCACAGCCGGGCACCCACTGCGCATGCGCAGCCGCGATTGGCCGTGCAATCATCTGGGACCGATCACGTGTCCCAGATGATTGACAAAAAGGGAGGGGGCAGAGCTGAGCCCTTCCTGCGCCAAGGGGAAGTGACGTCAAGAGCCCAGGCACTGAAGGAAGCAGACTACGAGGGACCCCCTAGCAACAGCCATTTAGAAGTGAGTAAAAAAATAAATAAAACATTTTTGCAAATGTTTATTTATTTATTTTTTTTTAGGCACAGTCAGGATTTTATTTTTATTTTTTGGGGGGGGTGGCCCACCACTTTAACAATTGCATGACAAGATGAGGAGGAGCCTGGGAGGAAGGATATCCCACAGCCAACTACTGAACTGCATCTGATGTCTGTGTGTTTGACGGAGGAAGAAATTGTACTGGGGATACATCTGGTAACAAATATTTGTGATGGAGATGAGAGCATTTGTGCTAGGAGGGGGTGGGAGAAGAGGATTAGTGCTAGAAGGTGATGTTGTGGGAAGCTGGGATTTCTACTAGGAGGGAGGATTGGAAAGGGAGAGGAGTTGTGCTGGGAGCAGGAATTTTTTTTTATGGGGCGGTGTCAGAATTTGTGCTAGGAGAAGATTTTTTTTTATGGGGCGGTGTCAGAATTTGTGCTAGGAGAAGATTTGTGCTAGTAACTAGTAGTGGTGATTTGGGGGTTAAAACCACCCCGCTCGGCCGCATTGATGGTAAAGCAGCGCTAAATATATCGCTGCTTTACCATCGCCGCCCCGCACCGCCCCAGGATTTGTGCAAGGAGGGGGGTTGGAGAAGGAGAGGATTTGTGCTAGTATGGGCGATTTGGTGGGAGGTGAAGGACAGATTTTTGCTAGTGGGGGGGGGGGGGGGGATTTGTGCTGGGGGAATGAGAATTTGTGCCAATAGGGGTGATTTGTGCTAGGAGGAAAAAATATTTTTTTTTTTGGGGGCGTGGTGTTGGTTTTGAAAGGTAGAGGATTTGTGCTGGGGGTGATTTGGGGAGAGAGAATTTGGGCTGGGAAGGGGGATTGGGGGGGGGGGGGGGGGGGTTGATAATTTTTCCAGGGAGAGAGGATTTCAGCAGGGGGGGGTGGAGGTGTACTGGGAAAAGAGGGAATTTTTGTTTGGGGAGTATTTTGGCTTGGGGGGTGAGCATGCAGACTAGTGCTTGATTTTGTTTGCTGAAAGATGATGCTCACACATCGTGGGGGAGCGAGTTGTCGGGCAGCTTTGGCATCTTCGCCATGGACATAAGATTACCTTGATAGGTTACTTAGCCAGACCACTGTGAAATTACAGATGCCTAGCCAACATCGTAAATAATTATATGATTGTGTAGAGGTGTAGATGCTTCAATGCCATATGCAGGTCCTCAGCTTCTCCCCACTCCTGTACACTTTTCCACCCTGCAAGGGACAGGCACTTCCGTACACCCATGGGCCTTTGCAGATATAACATGGAGATGGCTGCTGGCCTGTAGCAATGCCCCTGACCCGAAACTTGGCTGATGTACTTATTACCATAGGGGGAGAGCTGCCTATATCCACGTCCACGTATTTTGTTTCAAAAGGCAATCACACTTGCGGACATCGTCCCCACCACGACATTTATAGGGGGTCCTGTGTCTATACCCGACGCTCTCTTACTGTCATCAAGTCTATCCCTTTGCAATTGGGTGTACTTAAACTGAAATTAATCCTCCCTATAATGTACCCTACTTCACCCATCCCTCCCTCACGGAGTACAGGAGTGGGGACTCACATGCTACGATCGGTTCTACCTTTATTGCCTGTATAAGTGTATGTTTACCAAGCTAATGGATTATGCATTGCCTCTCTGAATGTTGTTTTCTAGCATTATTATGATTAGGTGCTCTAACCCCTCTTTTTTCTTTTTTTTTTTTTTGTTCCCCCTCCATTTTTTGAACTACATATCCCCTCCCTTCGCCGCCTACATCTTACGCCCCATCGGAAGGTCCAGGTTCTCGATTGTGTCCCCATGTCCACCCACCAGTTGTACTCATCTGACCGAACTTAGCCAGCCTCCACTTAACCTCCATTTGTCACCCACAAATATTCCTGTTTTGGTGTCTCCCTTAGGCCTCTCCGCTTATAGGAAGAAACCCTCTTGTAACCATTCCCCTGCCACATCCCCAAGCTGCTCACACTCAATTCCATACTCCTCCCCAGATTCCAGTTACCGACCTATCTCTCCACAAGGCATGTAGTATTGAAGCTACAACTTACTCCACTCTTCTCCGGTCTCAGCCGACCCCCACTCGGTGGCACTTCGACTGTGTTTCATTTTTGACTTCCTATACCACGACCACTGAACCATTTCGGTTATTATTGGATACAGCAGGCCTGTACCCCTGGGTTAGCGAGCTGGTGCTTGCAAACCTCCGATTCGCATCCCATACCCCTATCAACCTCCCCTGCACATACACGTGATCTTCCCTACCTACATTCCCTACTGTCCACACCCTACCACCCCCCTCCGTCCCCATATCTGCACACTCCTGCCCATACCTTATCGGACCCTGTAAACCTGTTACTATATACAGAGCAACTGGTACAGTGTGCTTTTGTGTCATCCTCCTCGACTACCCCGCAAACCACACATAGCTCATACTAAACCCGAATCCACTTATAAACTAAACGTTAGCGTTCTTACGTACCATGCCTGGAACTAGTAGGTGCTCTCCCAAACTAGAGACGACTATTGTTTCGCTAAACACTCGTGGGCTCAACACGCCCGAAAAACGGTCCCAAATCCTCCTATCCCTCCACAGACATAAGGCAAGTATTGCCTTTCTTCAAGAGACCCATTTCAGGTCCGACTCGATCCCAAAACTCGCAAATGCACGCTTCCCCACTTCTTTCCATGCCACCAACCATGCTGCAAAAACCAAAGGGGTATCAATCCTGATTGCAAAAAACTGCCCGTTCCTTGTTAAAGAGACGTGCATTGATACGGAGGCTCGCTTCCTATTCATAAAGGGTTCGCTTCATGGTAAACCAGTTACTCTAGCCAATGTTTACGCCCCCAACAAGAGACAAGTTTCCTTCTTTACTAGCACTTTACACCGTCTTTCTTCGTTCCAAGAGGGTATGCTAATCCTTGGTGGAGATTTTAATACCCCCCTCAATCCGTCTCACGACGCATCGTCGGGCACATCCACCTTGCCATACAGGGCTCTTAGATTGATTAAGACACGTCTACAAGAACTTTCCCTTCATGATGCTTGGCGTACGCTTAACCCGAACGTTAAGGACTACACGTTCTACTCTACCCCACATAATCGTTACTCAAGATTGGACTATCTCTTTATCTCCCAAACTGACTTACCCACACTGACGTCCGCTTTGATTCATCCCATGTACGTCTCAGACCACCACCCGATTTAGATTACTTTGAACATTACACATGCTTCCCCCAGATCGCGCATCTGGCGCCTAGATCCGTCCCTCCTCACTGATGAAACCGTCTCGGCCACCATTACAGAACGTATGACTCTCTACTTCAGAGAAAACATATCTCCGGAGATCTCCCCTATGGTGCTGTGGGAAGCCCACAAAAGTACTATACGGGGGGAACTTATCGCGATCTCGGCCAAACGGAACAAAGACAGAAAGGCACATATCACCGCACTATCGAACACTATACGGGCGTTGGAGCGAACTCACAAGCGCTCCCTCGCTCTGGACTCTCTTCCCGAACTGCTTCAAGCGCGCAAGGAACTACTAGACGCCCTAAATAAACAAATTAGACGAAATTATATTCTTTCCCAAAAAACTTTCTACGAATACGGTAACAAATCCGGTAAGCTTCTAGCTAGAGCACTTAGGGTGAAAAAAGCCTCCTCGACTATACATTCCATTACAAACTCACAAGGGCACCAGTCGGCGGACAACGAACAAATAGCTCTCCAATTCGTGCGGTATTATACACAACTTTACAACTTACGCCCCATCGACCCCCACACGGAAGACACATCGCGGAAGGAAATCCTGCGGGAATTTTTGGCTAAATACTGCCCTCACACCCTATCGGACGTTGAAGCCACTAACCTAAATCAACCTATTTCTTCCACTGAGGTGGACACAGTACTCAAACAACTTAAACCCGGTAAAAGTCCTGGTCCGGACGGACTGACGACGGCGTACTATAAGACTTTTGCTGACACACTAAAACCCCACTTCCTAAACGCCTTTAACTCAATCTCCTCCGACAATCCTCCACCCCGTGACCTCTTATCAGCCCATATAACAGTAATCCCAAAACCAGACAAGGACACAACGTTAGTGACTAATTATCGGCCAATCTCCCTTCTCAACGTCGACTTGAAAATATATGCTAAAATTCTGGCCAACCGTCTCTTGCCTCTCTTACCCAACCTCATTTCGCTCGATCAAGTAGGATTTATACCTGGTAGAGAGGCAAGAGACAACACTATTAAAGCCATCAATATCCACCACTGGCTATCCACCTCTAAACAGCAGGGCTTCTTCCTTTCCCTGGATGCGGAGAAGGCTTTCGACAGAGTGGCCTGGGACTACATGGAAGAAACTCTCAAAATGCTTGGGATCCGTGATCGTATGCTCCAATTTATCATGGCCCTGTACTCCTCCCCCACCGCAAAAGTGAGAATTAACGGCCACCTGTCGGAGGCCTTCTCCATATCCAATGGAACCCGCCAGGGTTGTCCCTTGTCACCCCTAATTTTTGTGCTTACCTTGGAACCCCTTCTCCAACGACTTCGGACTAACACAGACATCAGAGGTGTACAAATTTCGAACGACACTTACAAACTCTCTGCATTTGCAGATGATGTTCTCTTATTCCTTACAGACCCTCACACCACCCTACCCAACTTATTGGCAGACTTCAAGACATTCCACTCTCTATCCAACCTCCAAATCAACTTCTCAAAATCAGAGGCCATAAATATCTCCTTAAATCAAGAGACCGTCTCACTTTGTCAAGCCAACTACCCATTTAAGTGGAACCGAGACGCCATCACCTACCTAGGAATTTCCCTGCCCTCCAACTTGTCTAACCTATACGCCAAAAACTATGTCCCCATTCTACAACGTGTCCAAAAGGATCTCTTGTCATGGTCCACGGGTGTCTTCTCATGGTTTGGCAGGGCTGCCATACTCAAAATGAATATCCTCCCCAGAATCTTATATGTCCTACAGACGGTCCCCATAAAATTACCCCAAGCCTTCTTTGCCTCGTATCGTACGGCCTGTACTGCCTTCCTCTGGGGCAAGGATAGGCCAAGACTAAGCTTATCTAGGCTTATGGCTCCGAAACTGAAGGGGGGCATAGGTCTCCCTGATATTGTGAAATATCATTGGGCTTCCCAATTGACCAGAATCGTGGACTGGAATGTCCACACCCATTCTAAAGCCTGGATAAAAATTGAAAATGAATTTACCACAATCCCTATCCACCAACTACCCTGGATCGCCCCAATCGACACCCCCAAACCGTGTAAACTACACCCACTCATTGCTAGTACTCTACATATATTTCGAAAAGCGTGTCAAACCCATCACATCTCTGCTCAACAAGGCCCACTGACTCCAGTCAGACATAACCCTAGATTCCCAGCTGGTATGTCCGACACATTCCTGGCTGACTTTTGGCCCCATGCTGACATACAGGCTAAACATTTCTTCTCCAGAGATTCCTTTATCGCCCGTGCCGACTTGCCTACACGAGATCCAGACCAATCTTGCCCGCTATGGACATATCTCCAAATCAGACACTTCCTCAACGACCCAACCAAACGCCCAGACTTCTGTAGACAACTCACACCCTACGAGACACTTATTACTAAGAAGGAACCCCAAAGACACTTGATATCTGAAATTTACTCCCTCCTATTCACTGACATTGATCTCAGGTCCAACCCTGCCACACAGAGGTGGGAAAGGGAACTGTCTTTGGACCTCTCTGTGGCAGATTGGGAACGGATTCACACTCATATTCATAAGGGCTCTACCAATGTCTCAGCGCAAGAAAATGGCTTCAAAATACTATCTAGATGGTATAGAACCCCTTCTAAACTTCACAGAATATCACCGACCACTCCTCCTAACTGTTGGAGGTGTTCCGACAGAGAAGGTTCTATGTTACATATATGGTGGTCCTGCCCTTCCCTCCAACCGTTCTGGCACGACGTCCACCGTCTTACCTCAAAGATCACTACATATTACATAGACTTCACGCCTGCCCAAATGCTCCTCCATCATTCCTCCATTCCCTTCGGACAATATCACCGATCCCTTGCGATGCATTTGATAAACGCAGCGAAAATGTGCATACCCGCTCTTTGGAAATCGCCTAATCCCCCCACCGCTGCAGATTGGATTAGACGTGTTTCCAAGGTTGCGGAACTAGAGGACTTAATCCACCAATCCAAAGACACACCCACAAAATTCAGAACTGTGTGGTCCTGTTGGCAGCATTTCACCACGACGAATGAATACTTAGACTTACTTTCCCCGAACGGAAACAGGTCCCAGGCCACCCTAGACCCATGTTAGGGATCCACACTCAATCAGCCTTGTTCCACCTGACTCCGATAATCACATGATGTATACTATTACCCATTTTTCTATATTTAGATGCATAGGGTACGGTTACACCGCTATGCTTCCACTACCTCTCTCCATCCTGACCCACCCGCACACCTCTTCCCATTGCCCCTATTTACCCCATTACTCACATGCCCACGCCTCGCCATAACGCTACGTCCAGGGATGCCAGTGGTCCGAGACCGCATTCCCGGAATTAACCCTCCTAATTACGGTCAACGAGGTAGTGGTGCCCCCCCCCCCTTCCTCACACGTATGCTAGGTAGCACTTCTACTTTCCAAGATGTTGGTTCGGTTTTCTCTTTGAACCACATGATTCCGGGGCCGTTGCCCCTCCTCTACCTATGGTTTATCAGTTCTATATGTTTGCACTTAACTAAGGAGACAGTATTCCCGACATATGTTGGATTTTCAGGGATATTGTTTGTTACCAGCTGTCCACATCGTCTCACCTAGTTGATGTTTTCGTGCTCTCTGGTACACGATGTAACAACCTACTGCATTTCTATACCTGTTGTACTTATTGTTTACAATAAACTTTTTCTTGAAAAAAAAAAAAAAAGATTACCTTGTCCTGGCACTGCACACAAGCGAGTTGAATGAAGGAATCCCCCCTCACCGGGACATTGCATTCCTACATCGACACTGATCAGCTGCTGCAGCCACTGATCGATAACAGTTTTCCAACGTTCCCAATCTAAGGATCACCTTCTGTCGAGCAGGGGACGGACACACATGGATCGAAATTTGGCTGGTCCCTGCTGAATTGGCCAAATTTCAATCCATCTATGAACAGCTTAAGAGACAGAGAAGAGCCAGTACACACCTCCCAGGGAGAGGGACAGAGGGAACTGACTTATTATTTCACAACTCAGGGCAGTATTCCTACAGTGAATTTTAATAATTGGGAGTCTGTTTTCAAACTGACAAGGACAAAAGTAGCTTGTAGGGTGTAATTTAAAGCAGTATACCGTATCCCTGGGGAAAAACAGAAAGGAGCGGATGCACCAGTTGAAAGAATCAATTGACTCGACTTTGAATCCTAACATGTCCTACCTCCTAAGTCATTAAGCTAAAACATTACAGAGGGTGCCGCCTACAGGGGGAAGATCAATGCATTTTTTTTTGCACAGTGTTTACTCAGTTAGGGACATGGCTTATATCCCAGAGGTCTGCCGTGCCCTCCAATAAATGTCTAGTGAATATGTCCATATGGAGCGAACTTCATCCGGCCTCTGCTGAACCAGCTGAATTCCGATGCATCCATGGCCAGCTTTGAAAACACCATCATCCCTTATCGCATAGAAAATGCAGAGAAATGTGTTAAATGTTTGTGCACTGCTATGCTAAAATGGCTAAGCTATGTGTTGACACCACAGCAGGTCCCAAGCATGTTTGAGAAGAAGCAGCAATCTTTCTCTGTGAGACATCTGTCCATCTTCCAAAGCAAGTATGCCCACTCTAAGGCTTAGTGCAGACAAGTGTCATTTTACTTGTCTCTTCCATCATAGTTTGTCAACAGACAGATGTTTGAACTTGCATAGAAAATACGACATTACACAGAAAACTACGCTATGCTGTACTACTGTGCAATATTGTTCTGTGCGTCTTTTTCTGCAAAAATGAAATGGATTAAACAAAGGTCCAAGATACTGCATACTCAAGAGCTTCATTGAATAAAACAATGCTCTAAAGTAAAGAGTTTGTGAAATACAATTTAGTTACAGTTACTTCAAAACTTACATCTCGATCCATAGATGTAGACAGAAGCAGTTCCCTCCCTTCTTCGGTCACAAGAGAACAAAGATTAAAAACAATTCGGGTATGGTTTTGTCCCTCTGAAGAGCCCAAGATACTCCATTTTTGTTTTCCAGATTTTGCCAGATCCCATAAGAGTAGCTCCCCCCTGGAGATGAAATAGAATACACTTAAATTGCTTTATTCAGATAACATATCCTGAAAATTGGCAGTGCTCTTCCAGACATGTGACGGTGCAATGGCTTGTGAGTACAGTCTTCGAGCTGTAAATCCTATCTGAGAGGCCCTGCTACCCACGACTGCTTGTCTCACTGGATATGGAGTGAGATTTGTTGATATTACTACTGTGCTGCTTTTCTAAGTTGCCTTAAACTGTCTATATTGCCAAGAGCAACCAGATCAGGGGTAGGCAACCTCGGGACTCCAGCTGTTGTGAAACTACAAGTCCCATGATGTACTGCAAGACTGACAGCCAATGGCATGACGGTATGCGTAGTTTCACCACAGCTGGAGTGCGGATGTTGGGCCCCCCTAAACCAGATAATTCTGTTCATCTTCCACAGAAAGTTAGGCATTGAAAGGAAGAGTCTATTTTCTGCTGGCAACAATAATTTTCCGGAAAATTTGGAAAATCAAGTCCTACTGGATAACTTCAGGCTGGCCCCTTTAGCAGGTGTAGCTTTGTAAAACATAAAAAAAATAAGTGCCTATGCTGTTTTAAACCCAGTAATACACTGTCTCACCCTGCTCTGCACATGCTCAGTTGCTCTCCATTTTTAGGCACTGCTGAGTTTGTAGAGGTCGATCTGCTGACAGCCTTAAGCCCACGTTCACATTGGGCCGATTTCCTGTACTAATTTTGGTGACTTTGGGGGCGATTTGAATAGACATCTGTGCATAAACCCGCACAGATGTCTGTCAAATTACCCCCGAACTCGGACTGCATTGCTGGTTTAAAATCATCACAACTCACATTTTCTAACCCGTATCAGTGTGAACCTGGGCTAAACTAGAATTAAACCCTCCTATCCTTTATCCTATCCTGATTGATCTGCAACTGCCATAGTGCTGCACATGTGATCCGTTATGACACCAGCCATTTGGTGGTTTCACAGTTTGGTTGAGTACACAAGAAAATGTGGCAGTAAGTAATTCCGGCATTCCAGGAACGTAGTTTTTTTTTTTTAAACCATTAAAAGGATGGGTTTAGTCATGCTTTATGATTTACTGCTACTCAGGGGCTTTGGGATTCAGCAAAATAGCGGCCTCCAACAAGAATAAACAGGAGCAATGGTGGAGGAAATTTACAGCACACACAAATTTTGGTTGCATAATTATTAATGTGGACTATATGATCTTCGCAAAGAACATTCTTTTTTTTTTTTTATCAAGTTGTTATGGGTAAAGTTCCACTTTTAAAAGTGGAATTACACCCTCCTATCCTTTACAGCCAAGGAAACTGCTTCTGTTTGATCTACAACTGCCATGGTGCTGCACATGATCATTTTTTACACCAGCCATTGAATGGTTTCAGTTTGGTTGAGGACACAACCAAAATGTGACAGTTAGCAATCCCAGCATTCCAGGAATGTAACTGTTTTTTTAAAAACCATTAAATCAATGGGTTTAGTTTCACTTAATGATTTACTGCTGTTCAAGGGGCTCTGTGCTTCAGCAAAATGGCTTCAAAAAGCCTCCAGTAAGAAAAAAACAGGAGCAATGCTGGGGGCAATTTACAACACACACTAATTTTGGTATCACAATTAATAATGTGGAATGTATGTTCCTTTCTAAAGGACATTATTTTTGATCAAGTTATGGGTAAAGTTCTGCTTTAACCACTTCCCGACTGGCGCACGACGATGTATGTCGGCAGAATGGCACGGGCAGGCAAAAGGGCATACAGGTACGTCCCCTTTAAGATTGCCACCGTGCCATCGCGTGCGTGCCACCGGCGGCGCGCGCTGGTCGGGACCCCCGTGAGTCCGGTCGCGGGTCCCGCGGACTCGATCGCCGCGGGATACCCGCGATCGTCTCACAGGGTGGCTGAATGGGGAGATGCGGAAGTAAAACAGCAACTCCCCGTTCTGCCTAGCAACTAGTGACACTGATCTCTGCTCCGTGATTGGAGCAGAGATCAGTGTTCACTAAATCACAGCCACGCCGCCCCCCCAAAGTTAGTAACTATTAACCTCTACACTGCCACCTAGTGGTTAACCCCTTCACTGCCGGTGTCATTTACACAGGAATCAGTGCATTTAAATAGCATTGATTGCTGTATAAAATGACAATGGTCCCAAAAATGTGTCAAAAAATGTCCGATGTGTCCGCCATAATGTCGAAGTCACAATAAAAATGCTGATCGCCGCCATTACTAGTAAAAAAAAAATTATTATTAATAAAAATGCTATAAAACTATCCCCCTATTTTGTAAACGCTATAACTTCTGCGCAAACCAATCAATAAAATCGCTTATTGCTATTTTTTTTACCAAAAAAAGTATCGGCCTCAACTGAGGAAAATAAAGTTTTTTTATATATTTTTG
Organism: Lithobates sylvaticus; assembly: GCA_028564925.1. Taxonomy (NCBI): domain Eukaryota; kingdom Metazoa; phylum Chordata; class Amphibia; order Anura; family Ranidae; genus Lithobates; species Lithobates sylvaticus. The sequence goes on along the minus strand of CM053029.1, from coordinate 189,664,656 downwards.
GGGGATATTTATTATAGCAAAAAGTAAAAAATAATGTGTTTTTTTCAAAATTGGTCGCTCTTTTTTTGTTTATAGCGCAAAAAAATAAAAACCGCAGGGGCAATCAAATACCACCAAAAGAAAGCTCTATTTGTGGGGAAAAAAAAAAAGGACGTCAATTTTGTGTGGAAGCCACGTCGCACGACTGCGCAATTATCAGTTAAAGCGACGCAGTGCCGAGTCGCAAAAAGTGGTCTGGTCTTAAGCCAGCAAAATGATCCGGTCTGAAAGTGGTTAAAGTGGAACTAAAGTCTTAAAAAAAATATATTGCTGGCACATATCTGCAGCTTAGTGTACATCAACAGCATGCCCTTTGTTCCGAGATGAATAAACTCTGTGCGCATGCTCAGGAGTTTAGCCATCCTGCCCCAGCCAAAAAGATGCCAAACCTGGAAGAAAATCAGGAAAAGGCAAGAGGGAGATTGCAGCTATTGCATCACTGGAAGGGGTGTTTTAGCAAATAAGTCTGCTATAATGCACTCTAGTTGACCCAACTCAGGGCATCTTTATTTTTACAAATTCGGATAGCTCTGTGATTACCTCTGTCATTTAAGCATCAACAATGGGGTTTATTTACTAAAGCTGGAGAGTGCACAATTTAGTTTCTTTGCAAAAGTGAGCCTATCAGCTTCCAAGTTTTATTGCCAAAGCTTAATTGAACAAGCTGAGGTTAGAAGCCGATTGGCTACCATGCACATCTGCACCAAATTCTGAGTGCACCAGTTTTAGTAAATCTCCCATGTGTTTTCTTCAAACCAGCTACAAATGCGTGTTTTAGCTTTCTCTGCTAGTAGAGCAGGAGCTATACTTCCAGCTCCCTGTTGCATCAGAGAAGCTGCTATGGCTCACACCAATAATGATTGTGTGTCCTCAATCACTGTGTTCTCTTTGGCATTAATAAAAGCACAGCTTGTGATGTTCTGGCCATTGATGCCTCTCTAATCTGGCAGGGAGCTGGAAGCACAGCTACAGTTGTATTATCTTGAATAGCTAAACAGAGTTTTCAACCAATTGTAATGCCCAAGTGAGCCTTCAGTTGAAATCAGCTAAATACATTCCAGGTGCATCAGAACAAAAACTGTTAAAATGTCATAGGCCTCATGCACACACAACGTTTTTTCCTCCTCTGCTCAAGGAGAGAAAAAACAGGATTAAAAATGCGCCTAAAGCCACGTTTTGAACACCTCTATTACGCTATACAAAACTATGAAATTAAATCTGGAATTTGCAAAACCAGTGAACAGGTTAGCAAATAAAGTCACCAATGATATGTCCCATGAAAAATAAATGATTCTTCAGAAAGATCTATTAACTACTAACCCAAAACAACTGGACAGTAACTGAGTGGGATTTCCATGTGGCCAGTAGAGAGTCAGCCATATGCGCTCCTTCATGCCTGGATCAATGGCACTTCCACGGCGCTTCAAATAGGGCAACTTGAGTGTGGAAATACCTAGAAAAACAACAGAGAAAACAGGAAGTGATTAGGCCTCTCTCCAAAGAAGGTATCATATGACACAGCTGAAGGGAGACTGGGGATGCAGACGTTTTCCTATGATGCTGAATCTGAGGTCTGGTAAGTGGGGGAAGCATCAATTTTCTGTTTTGGGAAGGAGTAAGTGAGAATTTCAGCCTGGGGGTTTTTTTTTGGTGGGGGGGGGGGGGGGTTAAGGAAAGGGGGTGGGTTTGCTTTTGGAGAAGGGGGGAGTTTTTTTGTAGAGAAGTTTACAGGGGGTGGTTAATGGCAGGGATTTGCTTCTGGGAGGGGGTCGGATTGGATGAAGGGAGATTTTCTTCATAATTAGGAATCTTTGCTGGGGGAGCGGGTGTTGACTGTGGGAGATATTTTTGCTTTGGGGGGTCGGTTTAGAGACAGGGGGGTTTAATTTTTGGGGGGGATATTTGAGGGAGGGAGAGTTTTTACAGTGGGAATCTTTGCTTGGGGAGGAAGGGTTCTTAGGAGGGGGATTTTTTTTTCCTTTAACCACTTGACATCCGGCCGTAGCCGAATGGCGGTTTCGGCGCGGATGTCAATTCCTGGGAGGGCGTCATATTTACAGCGCGATTGCCCTGGCAAATGAGCGATGATCTCAAATATGAGATCATCTCTCATTGCCAGTGTTCTGCCGAGATGGTTCCCCTTGGCGGATTAGTACCTCTGTGTACTGCGCAGGCGCAGCGCTTGCGCAGTACGAAGGACTAGGCATCTTCCGAAAATTGCAGAACCTAAAACAGATGGGAGTGAAGTGTACACCGCGCAGTCGTGTACGAGGCGATGCCGCACGCTCCTGATGCTCGCGCTACTCTGCAAGGGGAGTCTAACTAAGGGGCGGGTCTAATCAAAAGAAATTACAGTGCCAAAACAGTGCTCCATCCTTACAGTGCCCACCTGTGCCGCCTCATCAGTGCCCACCTGTGCCGCCTCATCAGTGCCCACCTGTGCCGCCTCATCAGTGCACATTTGTTCCACCTCATCAGTGCACATCTGTGCCACCTCATCACCTATCTCATTTCCAAAAAGGGGTCATTTGGGAGCATTTGTACTTTCCTGGCTTGTTAGGGTCTCAAGAAATGATAGGCCACCAGTACATCAGATGCGATAATTTTTTTATGATTTGCACCACAGCTTGTAGACTCAAACTCTAAAACTTTCACACAGACCACATAATTTCCACAAATTTTTGGTTATTTTTACCAAAGATATGTAGCAGTATAAATTGTGGCCAAAATTTATGAAGAAAAATTTATAATTTGCTAAAATTTTATCACAGAAACAAAGAAAAATGTGTTTTTTTTTCAAAATTTTCGGTCTTTTTTCATTTATAGCGCAAAAAATAAAAAACCCAGTGGTGAATAAATGTCACCAAAAGAAAGCTCTATTTGTGGGAAAAAAAGGACAAAAAATTCATTTGGGTACAGTGTTGCATGACTGAGTAATTGTCATTCAAAGTGTCAGAGCACCAAAAGCTGAAAATTGGTCTGGATAGGAGGGGGGTTTAAGTGCCCGGTAAGCAAGTGGTTAAAAGATGTTTTTTGTTTTTTTTAAATTATACTTACCCAGGTGGATGGAGCATTGATCCAATGTTGCATCTGTCCCCAGCTGCTTCTAAGACAAACAACAGAGCGATCAAATTCCGCTGATCACTCAGTTCTCAGCCTTCAGTGAGCAAAGAGTGGTGACTGTCAGTCCCTGGCTCTGCCCCCCCCCCCCGAAGCTCACTGGAATGCCAGGCTGTGGAGGGGGCAGGAGCGGCTGGCTGGCTGCTGGTCCAGGCATCTGGGTGAATCCTTACTATAAACTTAGGATCTTTCCACAGCCTGAGCGATGTCAGCTGACAGCGGGCTATAGCTAGCTGTCGGATAAAAATGGGTCACAAATGTGCAGAACGAACTGCACTCCTCCCCAGGAGAAGTACAACCAAGCGGCATGCCATCCCTTCAGATAGCATGCACCGGTGACATCATGGCTGTTTCCATGTGAATATCTCCTAAACACCACAAGTTTAGGAGATAGTCACTGTACCTACAGGTAAGCGTTATTATAGGTAGAAGTTCAAAAGCTGGGTTTACTACAGTTTAAGACTGAATAAAAGCCAACCATATTGATCGGGTGTAAAGGGCACCATCCTGTGGTAAGCAGTGCACAATATTGTTTTTTTTTTTCCATCTCTTAAAACATTTCATAACATTTCTTAGGACACAGTTTAAGGTTTAAATAAATCACTGAATTTACTGCCTACCACATAATGTTGCCCATTGCACCTGCTCAACTTGCACAGTAAGGTTAGCTAAAATTAAGTAAGGTTAGTGTCATTCATACATCCTACATGACCATGGTGCAGCAAGTATACTGCAAATACCTGCACCCGGGATCAGATGTTCTAATATCTGCTCAGCCTGTACACCTGAGTGATGGGCTGACATGAGCCAAGGCTGTCTGCTGCTGTAAATATGTATCCACATGTATCTGCACATCCAGTGGTTACCTGCAGGTAGGGATACATTTTTGCCCTTGGCTAAAATCTCTCTGCATCCAGGGTCAGAAATTTGTCCCTAACAGCAGGTAACCACTGTGACCCACGGTTTGTTAGTGTGTCGCTCAGGCTCAATCGATGTGGGGAGTAATGTAGATGATACTGAATGTGCTGCAGGAGTGCTGGCAAGGGATGGAGCTCATCCCAGCTCCTGTAGACACTGAAGGGAAGAGAGAAAAAAAAATCCCTTGTGCCACACATCCACATGGTAATGTAGTAGTGATGGGAGAAACCTCAGCCCGGGTTCCTGCAAGGCCACACCCCAATGTGTTTTGCTTTGTACTCTGGAGCTTAAACATGGGGACCAGTGTATGTGCAGATAGATGTTAACAGCAGTGGCTCTTTTCAGCCCACTCAGTGGAACAGGCTGAGCAGCTAACAAAAATTGGAACATCTGCGATCCTAGCTATAGGTATTCATGGTATATTTGCCATTCCATGGCCATTTAGAACATATGAATGAGGTCTAAAGCCTGGTTCACATGGTAAGTTTTTTTTAGTTCAACCCAGCGGGCTAAACTTAAAAAAGAAAAACCTAGGGATCTGAGGAGGAGCTTGCTGTACTAATGAGTACACTACCGCACCACAACTGCGTGCATTGTGTTCTATTCAGTTGAATGGGGATAATTTTTTCTGCGTTGCATTGCAAAGCCTCATGGCCCCACTCTGCTGTCACATTTTTACCGTACCTCCCCCAACATTAACCACTTAAGGACCACCTCCTGCACATTTACAGCGGCAGAATGGCATGGCTGGACACAACAACGTACAGGTACGTTGCTCTTTAAGAGCCCAGCTGTGGGTCGCGCGAGCGACCCGGTCCTGGGCTCCGTGGCCGCGGGACCCACGGACAGATCGCCACTGGTGTCCCTCGTTCGGGTCACAGAGCTGAAGAACGGGGAGAGGTAAGTGTAAACAAACCTCTCCCCGTGCTTCCTAGTGAGGCTGTCCCTAATCGTCTGTTCCCTGTCATAGGGAAAGACGATCAGTGATGCCACACGCCAAGCCACGCCCCCTACAGTAAAAAAAAAACAAAAACACATAGGACACACTTAACCCCTACACAGCCCCCTAGTGGTTAACCCCTTCACTGCCAGTGTCATTTACACAGGAATCAGTGCATTTAAATAGCACCGATTGCTGTATAAATGACAATGGTCCCAAAAATGTGTAAAAAATGTCCGATGTGGCCGCCATAATGTCGCAGTCACAATAAAAATCGCTGATCGCCGCCATTACTAGTAAAAAAAGTAAAAAATTATTACTAAAAATGCTATAAAAAAACTATCCCCTATTTTGTAAACGCTATAACTTTTGCGCAAACCAATCAATCGCTTATTGCCAAAAATATGTAGAATAATACGTATCGGCCTAAACTGAGGAAAAAATGTTTTTTTTATATATTTTTGGGGGATATTAGAACAAGTAAAAAAATGTAATTTTTTTCAAAATTGTCGCTCTATTTTTGTTTATAGCGCAAAAAAATAAAAACCGCAGAGGTGATCAAATACCACCAAAAAAGGACGCCAATTTTGTTTGGAAGCCTTGTCGCACTACCGCGCAATTGTCAGTTAAAGCGACGCAGTGCCGAATCGCAAAAAGGGGCCTGGTCCTTTAGCTGCAATTTGGTCCGGGGCTTAAGTGGTTAAAGTGTAAATGAGGTATTTTTTTTTTAAATTTTGGATGTAGTAGGGAAGCATTAGCAACCCTGTAAAGTTTTTCTTGTTATCTGTAACTGATGTCACAAAAACTGACGAAAATCCAAATACTTTAGTTGACACCCGAACAGGAATGAGGGCTGGTTCACACCACAAAAAACGCACACAAGATCCGTTCCGGATGAGTTTCTGCATGCGCGTTTTTATTGCGCTTCTGAATGCATTATAGGCGTTTTCCTTCTTTTTTCCCATGTTTTTTTCCCCCCACTGTACTAGGGTCCACTGTGTTTTAATGCATTCCAGTGCATTTTTGATGCGTTTACCACATTCCAGTAGAGTCCAGTGCAGGAAAAATGCAGCATGTTCTACTTTTTTTTCTGGAACTGGAATGCCCTGGCACTGACCGCACTGGTGTGAACTATGCCACTGGAAACCATATAACCTACTTTCCATGCGTTTTTAATGAAGAAAATAAAAACGCACTGGACTGCATGTGGTGAACGGGCCCTAAAGAGGAACTCTTCCTATGGGAACACTCTGTTCCCTTACTTTGGAAAGATTTCCTATTGCTTCCGGATGCGTCTATGGGACAGGAAATAACAGGAAATTTCCTCAATGAGTCATAGGTGACAAAAAATAATGTCAGGGGGGTTTTAATACTTCCCTACTCTATCTAATACAACAAAAGTTTGGCTCTAGATTTAATATTTGCGTCCTCCTGTTGTGGTTCACAACAGCTACCCTCATTTCTTGTCATTTCTTCAGACTATTATAAAAAGCCAATGAATTATTTTTTTTTTTTTTAAAGTAAAACTAATACAGCCACCACATCTGAGAACTGGCAAGCTGCAATATATTGTTCATGAGCGTTTTTAAAAAAAAATATTCTACAAAAAGTATAGATTTTCTCTCTGCTCTATCACATTTGTACTGACAGATGTGGTCTTGCTGATTTCAGTGTTTTAACATGGCATAAGTCATTTAAATGCTCTTGTAACATGGAAGCAGTTATTTAGTCCATTATTACATGCCTTTAGTCATAGATTCCTATAAGAGTCACTTACAGTCTCTAGTTACACAGCAGTGATCTTTTGCAATGCCTTGTAGAACATCCCAAATCACTCCCTTGCAACATGGCAGCAGTAAACTTGGTTTCTGGGTAATATCTGGTGGTTCACCTGCTGCGTTTTATTTTGTGTAAAGGTGACTTTGAAAACTGATGTTGTTGCAGGTATGAGTGGCATGCAGGTCAATAGAACAGCTCTCATGAGCCATTGGTATTCCATAAAGGCTTTATGCTAAAAAAAAATAACAACCCTAGTATGCAGCAACACAGTTTGTAGTTTGATAATCAAGGCATTTCAACAGCTATATCGGTATACAATGTTTTTTAATTTTTTTTTTTTTTAATAGGTGTCTAATGACATTCAGCTGCAAACAACTTTATTGTATCAGTATTAGTATGCAGAAGTCCTGCGCATATGTATGGTTTGCATAACAATTCAGTAAGGTATGCTAGTCCCTGGAAACCTACCTTTTCCTGTAGAGGAATTCCATATACGGATAGTCTGATCTTTGCTGCCTGAGGCCAGGTAGCAGCCCTTGTTCTCAGTCTCTGGCAGGAGGTCTCCATTGGCTGCATTTTGCTCGGCTGCTGATAAAAAGAAAGAACACAGGCTCAGGATGGGATCCAGCACAGAGGGCGCAGACATGTAGGGAGCTGGATTTTTTTTTTTAACCAAGTTCTAAAAACCCACTATAGATGTTAGATGCCTTTAGTGTTTAGAATAAAGCTATAGATTAAATTAAAATGGAAAACTATCCTGTATTTGCAGTAACACATTGTGAATTATTTATGTACACCAAAGAGTACATTTTAACCTTCCAGGTTGTTGCTATTCCATATTTTAGAGCTCAACTGAAGTCTTATACATTTTTATCTTTTTTAGGCAGACACTACATTTCATAATTTGTGCCCGATTTTTCATTGGTACTGCCTTAAAATTATTTTTGTACAAAGAGAAAATACTGCTTTCTGCTCTCCCACTCCAATGCTCTGTGCTGGGAAAGCTGGGTAACAGCCACACCCCTCATCACAAGTGTCCTCACACAGACTTGGAAGATGGGAAGGATGTGGCTGCCTCTGACCAGACCTGGTGCTAAGCGCTTATAGAGTGCACTAGGTTTCAAACTGATGCTTGTTGAACTGCACAGTCACAAGACCACCTACATAGCTTCTATAACAGGAAAGCAAATGCGTAGAACAGGGGTAGGCAACCTTTTGAGTACAGTGTGCCAAAAAATGTTGTCAAAGAAACTGAGCGTGACCATTTTATAACAAAAAAATGCTGTAAACTACTTACCGTATATACTCGAGTATAGGCCGACCCGAATATAAGCCGAGGCACCTAATTTTACCACAAACAACTGGGAAAACTTATTGACTCGAGTATAAGCCTAGGGTGAGAAATGCGCAGCTACTGTAAGTGGAAAAGAGGGTCAACGATGCCCATTTGCAGCCTCACTGTGCCCATGCAGATGGACACAGTTGACTGATTTGGGGCCCTTTATCTCAGGGTCACTTAGTGCTAGGAACCCCATCTTTAGATATGTTGTAGTGTTAATTCCACTGGGTTGGAATACAACATTTGGGGTTCCTAGCACCAAGTGTCCCCGAGATATGGGGCCCCAAATTCGGGTCAGAAAATCTCAAGCACTTTTCTGCAGCAGAGAATGACATTTTCTGAAACGACTTTGGGGCCCTGTATCTCGGGGCCACTTAGTGCTAAGAACCCCATCTTTGGATATGTTATAGTGCTAGTTCAACTGGGTTTGAATGCCAAATTTGGGGTTCCTAGCTCCAAGTGTCCCCGAGATATGGGGCCCCAAATTCGGGTCAGAAAATAGCTAGGAACACCAAATTTGGGACTCCTAGACCCAAGTGGCCCCGAGATACGGGGCCCCAAAGTCGGGTCGGAAATTTTTTTTTTTGCTGCAGAAAAGTGCTTGACTCGAGTATAAGCCGAGGGGGCACTTTCAGCACACAAAAAATGTGCTGAAAAACTCGGCTTATACTCGAGTATATACGGTAAGTAGTGAGAAATTAACATCCTGTACTCTCATGCCTCAGATCAGCCCCAATTCATGCACCTTCACACCTCAGATCACTGTCCCCCCTGCACATCTGCCCCACCACTGTAACCCCCCTGCACATCTGCCCCACCACTGTACTACCCTGCACATCTGCCCCACCACTGTACTACCCTGCACATCTGCCCCACCACTGTACTATCCTGCACATCTGCCCCACCACTGTACTACCCTGCACATCTGCGCCACCACTGTACTACCCTGCACATCTGCGCCACCACTGTACTACCCTGCACATCTGCGCCACCACTGTACTACCCTGCACATCTGCGCAACCACTGTACTACCCTGCACATCTGCGCAACCACTGTACTACCCTGCACATCTGTCCCACCACTGTAACCCCCTGCTCATCTGCCCCACCACTAACCCCCTGCTCATCTGCCCCACCATTGTACGTGCCTGCACATCTGCTCCGCCGCCGTACCCCCCATGCTTTTCTGTCTCACCGCTGAACCATCTTCTTATCAGTCCTAACGCTGAACTTATCTGCTCATCTGCCCCACCAGTGTAACCCCCTTTCTCACCTGCCCCACCACTGTACCTCCTGCACATCTATCCCACTTCTGTTCCCCCTGCTCTTCTGCCCCACCACTGTAACCCCCTGCTCATCTGTCCCATAAATGCACCTCCTTTCACAACTGCCCCACCGCTGTACCCCCTGCTCTTCTGTCCCACCGCTGAACCCCCTTCTCATCTGCACCAACACTGAACCCCCCCTGCTCATCTGCCCCATCACTGTACCCCCCCCCCTGCTGAACCCCCTTATCTCTTCCACCACTGTACCTCCCTTCACATCTACCCCACCGCTGTACCCTCCTGCTCCTTCTATCCCACCTCTGAACCCCTCCTGCTCATTTTCCCCACCACTGTACCCTCTTCTCATCCATGATATGCAAAGTGGAGAAAAAAAAAGAGATGAGACACATCTACCTGTCCTGGCACACTCATGCTGCTGATCCACCTCTCGCATCTAGTCCACGAGTTTGTATGCAATGTCACATACAAGCATCTGGAATGGATGCGCAATGATGAACTCAGGTCAGGGGCATTTTCTGAAAGCAGTCGGCCAGTGTGCAGGATCAAAAGTCGGGCCCCCACAGCTGAGAAAGTGCAGGGCTTTGCGTCACAGCAAAAGTGGGGTGTGATTTTCATTGCGCTGCATATGGCTGTGGCTTAAGGGACACAGAATGCAGGGGTTCAGTAGTAAGTGATGTAAAGGTTCAGGAATAAATTCAACAAAGTTCCCAGAAGCTCAACAGTAATTCCACAAACTGTCACTTGATCGTGGTTTTCTCAAATCACAGTGAAATCCCTTCTGAGATTGGTAGTGGCAACAAGCGAGTCATCTTCCTTCAGATGGTGGACGGTGCTACCAGGACTGTAATTTGCTTTAGCAGTGGCCAATGACAGTCCTCCTCCTAAAAACAGGGACTGCCCCTCCTAGCAGAATTGCACCCAATCTCTTCCCCATCACAAAAGCTGACTATCGCAGCTACAGCAAATTTAGAGAACCAAACAACGTTTCCCATCTTTTACAATGTGTGGGGAGGACAGTCCCCAACCCCCTCAGTGCATATGTGGCATGGGGAACTCTGAAATTGGAATGCATTACCGTCTCACTGACCCTTCCCTGCGCTGCTCTGCTGATAGGGAGGGAGTCGATTGCTGGCAAAAGAGGCGTCAGATGCCGCTTGCAGCACCCGTGCCGGGGATTGCCTTCCCCTGTTGTAGAAGGAGTGGTGGGAAGAGAGCAAACCCCCATATACACATACAATAATAGCCAAAGGGACTGCACAGAATGAGGGCAAATAAAACACAAAGAAGCTAAACTTCCTTGCCCAACAAAATAGAGCAGGCTTAATCCCATAACCAGCCAGTGTAAAAGCTTGTTCTAGAGAAGCGCGAGTGATGGTAGTATGGACATAGTCTGTATCCTCCTGTGCAAGACTGCAGCAACTAAATGGTACAAGAGGCATCCAGTCTAGAAACACAAGAAGAGCACAACATTTCTGTTTCTACCTCTTATGTCAGTTGTCCTGTAGTAGGGGGAAGGTACCTTGACGAGTAAGGATGCCATTCAGGTCAGCACACTTTCCCGGGTAGTAAAGAATTGCATTTGGCCTGGCTTTCATTTGTTAGTTACTTGTAAACTCCATCTAGATCTACTAGTCCATCCAACACTACCCTCTTCAGACAGTGCTGATGTCCAATGGTGTCTGCTATGCTCCTCCATTAGATAGAGGAGCTGGTCTAAAGCTGACAGATCAAAAATTTAGCTGGTTCAGCAGGGCAGAAGTTGAAAGGCAGAAGATCTGCCTTAGGTCTTCTACTGCAGGTGAAAAACCAAGAGGCTGTAGACACAGGAGTACCTAGGCAACCTCACATACCAGAAAGGCACTGCTGTTCCCTATAACATTGTAAATCTTAACTTTTTGGGTTTAAACACACCCCACCCCTTACCTAGCAAACACCGGTCAGGCCACTGGCCAGTATATGTTAGAGTTTATAATTTGGTATACATTGTTCTTGGGATTTTTAGGCTTAGGCTGCTAGATTGTTTGCATTGCTGTACTTATTTCCTATTTATGATTTTTGTTTTAGATATCTGACTGGTGTTTGCTACAGAATGTTTTTTTGTTGTCTTTAAGTTACTAAACCATCCGAGACATCTGCCTCATATTGTATTATCTAGGTGTAAAACATTTTTTTCCATGAATGGTTTTAAAAGTCCTGTTAATATTGTTGCTCATTAAGTGTACAAAATTATTTTTTATTATTATCAGCCATATCTTTTGAATATACATGCAACGTGGATCCTGAGGAAGAAGTTGGATGCAAAATGCATTGATCCACTGAGTGTTACCTCATGTGCATTATATATTGGATATGGTGACCTTGTGTATATTGATTTTAACTATTTTAATTTAATATATAAATAAAGCTGTATTTTTTAACTTGCATTGTTGTGTGGGCACATGTTAAATCTGGAGAAGCACCAGTCAGGGCGCCACAATGTTAAATCACAGTTTTCCCTCCTGAAAAACATATACATAAAAGTCCTCCAATGGGTGGATTGGTTCCTGTTCCCTCAAGCTTTGTATTGAGTGGTAAAAAATGCCCAGGATTTCTAAAAACCACCCGATCCGTCACAGGAAAGGGCCTCGAGTTCTTACTTTCTTGCCGTGGTGATCGCACCAAAAAACACAAGGGTGATCGACCTCAGACAAGTCCAATGGTGGAAGCTATGCCAGAGCTTTAGTTTCCACCGCTCCAGAAGAACAAGGCATTCTGGGTAATTGCCTTGAAGACATCCTGGTTCAAAAACCAGTCGCCTTCTCTCAGTCTGAAACAACCTGAATTTGATCCCCTGCAAGAGCAACATCGCCCTGTCCACCTTCTGGATTTTTTCTTCCGGAAGAAAAACTTTTTGTTTTGTTTACTGTAGAAAATGCATGTGCAAGAGCAACATCGCCCTGTCCACCTTCTTGATTTTTTCTTGTATTTTTTAACTTGCATTGTTGTGTGGGCACATGTTAAATCACAGTTTTCCCGTCCTCCAATGGGTGGATTGGAAGCTTTGTATAGTGAATCATTCTGTCACAGCGCTACTTTAGCACAACAGAGTGTGGAAGTTATGGATAAAGCCTTAGCCTAGTAGTAAATCTGTTCTAAAATATTTTTCTGTTTCAGTTTAGCAATGTCTTTTTTTGTGCAACAGTAATGATAAACATTCCCTCATTGTTATAAGATTATACTGCATTTGGCTGTCTGAAACATTGTATTTTTATTTAAAAATTACAGCTCAACTTCGGGCAATCAATTAAAACACAGCACGTATATTTGTGAATGGTTTTACCTGCCAGAGGATTTGTAATTCGGTTTTGTTATTCTACTGCTCTACCCACCCCTGCCAAACAGCACAGCCAAATCCAATATCTAGAGAGGTTCAGGTGTTTTTCTAGTTTTATGTAAAATGCATTTAACCATATAAAACCATAGACACATCTACTAATTTGGTGCCTGAAGTTCAGCTCCAACTGCATTTTATGTATTTCTAGTATACTTATTAGAAATGTATCTCAATTACTTTAATACCCTGCACAATACAAAAACAAAGGCGTAGAAGGTACTACATTGAGTTTGGATAGGTTATAGTGCTAGTTCCACTGGGTTTGCACACCTAATTTGGGGTTCCTAGCACCAAGTGACCCCGAGATACAGGGCCCCAAATTTGGTCAACTGTGTCCATCTGCAGCAATGGCAGAAGAGCTTACAATCTAATAGGGAGGGGGAGGTGGTACAAAAGGTTGTAACTGTGGGGAATGAGCTGATGGAAGTGGTAAAAGATTAGTTGGAGACGTGATAGGCTTCCCTGAAGAGATGAGTTTTCAGGGATTGCCTGAAGGTAGCTAGAGTAGGGGATAGCCGGACAGGTTGAGGTAGCGAGTTCCAGAGGATGGGAGAGGCTCTGGAGACGAGCATGGGAGGAGGAGGAAACAAGAGAGCTTGACAGTAGGAGGTCTTGAGAAGAGCGGAGATGACGGTTTGGGATAGGTTTGGAGACAAGATTGGTGATGTAGCTCGGGACAGAGTTGTGGATGGCTTTATTATTATTAGGTGCCTTGACTTATATTAGGGTCGGCTTATACTCGAGTATATATGGTACGTTACATATTTCTCTGCATGCAGATTCAGCAACCAAAACTGACTCCTGGTAGCGCAGCATTTTTTTTTTTAAATGATTCTGCACTGCACAACCTCCCTTTCATGCACCATGTGTGGTGGCACATATACAGCAGGATAACAGAGAGTGAACCAGAGGCATGTGTTTGTGTGTCTGTTTCACAGGCATTCAATGATAAATCCAGCAACTTATCTAGCTAGGATAGGATTAGCGCTAGGATAAAAAAAAATAGTGTCGTCCAAAAGGTAGGCTATGTGCCCTTAGGGAGTTTTACTGCAAAGATTTCACAATTGACTGGAGTAACTTTAAACAACAATTTCTGATCTGTACAGAATACGAATGAAACAAGAGTCACTGCAAAAACCCCGACACACAGAGAGAATGGCTGAATAAATTATGTGTTTTATCTCTGGAAACACATGGTTGTCAGTGGATTTTTTTTTTTAACAGATTAGCCAACTGATATACCTGGTGCATCTTCCAGCTTTTGATTCAACTCTTCCTCTCGGGGATGCAGGCACCATGCCAGGCAGTGGATCTCATCATCGTGTCCACGCAGACGATGCACCACGTCTCCTCTGCGGCTGATATCTATGAGGACGATCATGCCGTCCTTGTACCTGGGAGAGATGAGACACATTACTAATGTTGATCCCAAGATAGCAGCATTTTCTACCAGTCACGTCACGTTCAGCTGCAGCTCTGGGCAGAATAAAAAAAAAAAAAAAAAAAATGGGCACTTTATAGCATTCATCATCCATGAATAGCTTTATCCCTGGTTCAGACAGATGTGTTGTCTGGATAATGCCCGTTGCTAGGCTGGTAAAACAAATATAATTGTTAAAAAGTGTCTTTCAAACACAGAGGTCCTTGTTTTAAAAAATGCATAGTCATGTGTAAATTGCAGTATTCTATTGTAATAAATTGCCAGTTACCTTTAAAAGGATAGAAAAGTGAAATTACAAAATATTGGCAATTCTTGTTCAACCAGCAGCACAGTGGTTAAGTGGTCAGCACCTCCTAGCAGCATTAGGGTTGTTGGTTTGAATCCCATCCACGGCACTATTTGCCTGGAGTTTGTATGTTCACCCTGTGCTGTGCCTGGGTGGGTTTCCTCAGGGTACACTGGTTTCCTCCCACACTCCAAAGACGTGCTGGCAGGTTAATTGGCTCCTGTATAAATTGGCCCCAGTATGTGTATTTATGAAAGTGAGTTAGGGACCTTAGGATTAGAAGCTCCTGGGGGCAGGGACCGTAATAAATAAATAAACCACTCTTGGGCAATAAAGCAAACGAAAAACTAAATAATCATATACTGTCAATGTTGCATGCACTAAATGCCTTTGATAACTCAGATATTTCCTTAACCACTTCAGCCCTGTAAGGATTTACCCCCTTAATGACCAGGCCATTTTTTGAGATACGGCACTGCGTTACGTTAACTGACAATTGCTCGGGCATGCAACACTGTACCCAAATAAAATTGATGTCCCCCCCCCCCCCCCCCCCCCACAAATAGAGCTTTCTTTTGGTGGTATTAGATAACCTCTGTAGTTTTTATTTTTTGCACTATAAAACAAAAGAAGACTGTCAATCTTGAAATTTATAAAAAAAAAAAATAAAAAAAAAAATTAACTTTCTGCTATAATACATAGGCATAAAAAAAATAAGTCTTCATCAGTTTAGACCAATATGTATTCTGCTACATATTTTTGGGGGAAAAAAAAAAATCCCAATAAGCGTACATTGATTGTCCCCGTTCTACCTCTGAAGGGTGGCCGGCGAACATCGGGTCCACCCTCCTCAGTGCAGTGCGTGCGCCCACACTATCTATTGCAGGAAAATGTACAGGTACATTGTTTCGCACAATAGAGCCGCCCTGCCGCAGTATATATATTTTTTTTCTGCCAGTAAATACCTTATACAGCCCACTTCCTGTTTCTTGTCTGGTAAAAAGCCTAGGCTTATGACATCATGCACAGCTCTCTCTTTTTTGTGAGTTTTCCAGGAAGGGAGGGGGGGGGGCAATGAGTCATGAGAGGGGCAATGAGTCATGAGAGGGCCAATGAAAGCTGCAGAGCTGGAGTTGTGCCTCTGTGTAAATCCAGGAAGTGAACAAGGCAGCAGCTTCAGCTGCCCACAGTTAAAATGGAGCAGCCAGACTTAATTTGAGGGAGATTTCTGCAGCATATTTGGCAAGTATAGAATCACAGTATATTTAAAATAATATGCAAAGTGGTTGGAGGGAAGTTTCAGAATGGCAAAGATGTTTTTATTACAAATTAGTGAGCAGACTGCAGTTCCTCTAATTTCTCATCCTAAAAAAAATGAGGGGAAATGTTCCCAACTGTGCATGTTTAGGAGATATTTATTGTACCTACAGGTAAGCCTCATTATAGACTTAGCTGTAGGTAGAGGTAAAAAAGCAGACTTTACTACTGCTTTAAAAGCCCCTACATGGTTTAGAATTAACTGTGAATAATGGCCCTAGAATTAATCCTGTCACTCCAGCATGCACAATGATATGTGTGTCGCATGCAACGTTTACAAACAGACTACCCCGACGCTATGGTTACGTTCATGTGCCTTAAGGGCCAGGGAAAGTGGCACCTGTAACCAGAAGTGACATTTTACATGTTTATTTGGGTTCATTCTAGCTAGGCAAGCTAAGCAAAACAGATGTTGACTGGTCTCCGTCCCCTCCAACCAGACACCCACTGTATAGGTCTGGGGACAGCGGAGTTTAGGAAGCATGGCAGGGTGGTTTGGAGGTAGTACAGCCATTGGTTACTTTAATTAGAAAGCCGTCAGTCGGTATGCGGATTGTAGATAAACACTCCTGGCAGCTGCTGCTGCCATAACCATACGGCTGCGTCAGTAAAAATGTGAAAGCACCACCTATGATAAATTTTAGGTACTACACTTTGTCACCATTTCACATGCGACACAATTTTGAATTTTGGCATGCTTGGTATCTTTTTACTCTACGGAATACCATCTTTTAGATTTTACCAAACCAACTGGGTATTATATTGTGTTTGTATGCACTAAAATTTGTTTTCGTAGAATTTTTTTCCCCCAGAAAATCTGTGCTTGATAAACAGTTCCGTAGGTATTGTGTGACATGAAAAAATCCAATACCCACCACCCAGGGCCTCCGTTTTCAAAAAAATATATAATGTTTGGGGTCCTAGGTAATTTTCTAGCAAAAATGTGGATTCTAATCTGTGTTGGAAAAATTTCCCCGGACAGCAACTAATTAAACAATCAAAATGACATTTTGGATATGGTCAAAAAGTACATTTAGAAAATGTCAAAAAGGAAAGGCATTTCCACTGTAAAATGTAGAATTGTGATTAGCAAACATACCCCACAGCCACCAGATCCTCCTGGTGCGGAGAGCAAGAAAGGCAGAATATGGTCCTCGGTTCGGGAAAGAACTGCTGCCCATCATTGCGGTTACTCCAAAAGCAAACCACTATTCCCTTCTCATCCCCAGTCACCAGCAAGTCCTTTACCAGAGGAGACCAGTGCAGGGCAGAGATTGTGCTCTGTAAGAACAAAAAAAACACCATGATCACATTGTCTGCATACTTCTAACCAGCAGAAAACAGAGTTAGGCACCTGGTAACTCTTTTTCTAAGAAGTCTTCCAGGGCAGCATCCGAGAGATGGCTCCTCCTTCCTGCAACAGGAAACACATTAGTCCACCATTATAAATTTGTTATTCTTACCTGTGTGCCTCAGTAGTATTAAAGCACAGAAGGGACACTCAGTAAGCCAATATGTCCCCACAATACTTGGTACTATCTTTGGGTGGGAACTAGTGCTGCCCTGGAAGACTTCTTAGAAAAAGAGTTACCAGGTACCCAACTCTGTTTTCTCCAATCGTCTTCCAGGGCAGCATCCGAGAGGCTGTATCAAGCAATACTTACTAGGATGCGGATAAGGCATGGAGCACCTTGCGACCAAATGTCTGGTCTTAACTGGACAGCTGGTCAATGCGGTAGTGCCTCGCAAAAGGTACTGAAGCTCGACCATGTCGCTGCCCTGCAAATCTGCCCCGGGTTTCCCCCTGCCTTCTCTGCGACCGAGGTTGCCCAGGCTCTGGTCGCGTAGTCTTTTTTTTGGGGGGGGGGGGGCAAGGTTTTTTGCTCGATAGGCCAGCTGTATCCATCGTTTTTTTTCAATGCCCGTTTTCCTATTGACTGCATGGACGACAGATAAAGTGGTAGTTTTTCGCCAATCCTTCGTTCTCTAGAGCTAAGCTATGAGTATTTTTCTTACGTCTAGCTTGTTTGTGTCTCTTTTCTTGCTGTCCACTGACTTAGGAAGAGATGAGAAAACCACATTCTGCGTCCTGGGGAAGGTTGTTTATACTGGTAATAGTGCCAATCCGAAATTTTTTGCGGGGTGAACGAGACAGAAAAGCTGGGTTTGGCGAGAGGACTATTTTATCTGTCTGGATCAGGCGGTAGAGTCCATCATGTAAAAAAAGCTTGAATTTCACTTAGTGGCCCTAGCATCAGCCACTAAGCGCGCTAAGAGCGCAGTTTTTAGTGTAAGATTTTTAACTGAGCACTCCTTCAATGGTTCGAATGACGGAGAGAGGAATTCTCTGAGCACCGTGGAGGAGTTCCAATGCTGGAGTTCTGCCGACTTTCGTAGGGGGTTGACTGGCCCCTGTGATAGGAGGTCCCATAGGTCTGGCATTTTTAAGTGCGGCTAAACACAGATTTTTCAAGTGACTGAACCATGCTCTTTGGGGCCAGTGAGGTGCTACGAGTATCACTGCTGCCGATTTTCCCTGATTTTTTGTATCACCTTTGGTATTAGAGCGGTCGGAGGAAATGCATAACACAGCTGGTGTGCCCAGCTTTGATTGAATGCGTTCACTCTGATGTTGGCATCTGTGGGATCCAGCGAGAAAAACCTTGGCAGTTTCGTGTTTGTCTTTGAGGCGAACAGATCTACCTCGGGCACTCCCCAGGCTTGCGTGATCCACAAAAAGTTGCTTGGTTTAGAGACCACTCTGTTTTATGCTCTGACTGCCAGTGTGTTGTCTGTCCCCTTTAGGTGGATGCCCGAGATCTGATTTCTGTCTCGGCCCATGACAGAATTGCTTCTGTCAGGCTCATCAAATGAGGGGGATTTTGTCCCTCCTTGCCTGTTCCGGTATGCCACCGTTGTGGAGTAGTCTGACTGTATCTATATAACATCTCTGCCCTAGATAGCTGGTTGAAATGTATCAGCGCTCTACGGTTTTTAATTCCCTCATATTTGAGCAGGCTCAAGACCATCTGGAGTTCCATTACCCCTGTGTACAGAGATCCCACATGTGCACCCCCATCCGAGGGTACTGGCATCTGTGGTGATCCTCACAGGGTTGGCTTGCATCCATCTGCGCCCCTTGGTGTAACAGAGCGGATTGAGCCACCACTGAAGATGGTTTGACCAACCAAGCAAAATTTATGGAAATCTCTAGAAATGATGAGTCGCCATCTCACTGGGTCAAAATACAATTTTGTAGAGGCCTCATGTGGAGCTGGGCCCAAGTGATGTCTGGGATTGAGGACGTCATCAGTCCTAGCACTGCCTTGTTCTTTTATTCCGTCAGGAAGGTTTTGGTAACTCTGGCGTCTAGCACATATCCCAAGTATACCACCTCTGGCTTGGGGTCAGCTGCGACTTTTCTGTACTTACTATCCTCCCCAGGTTTTGTAGATAGGACATACTTGTGCACAGCTTATTTTCTAGGTTCTTCGCTGTATCTGCAAAGAACAGCAGATCGTCTAGGTATGGTACCACGCCTATGCCTTGCTGTCTCAGGCCCTTTAGAGCTTCTGCCATAATCTTTAAGAAGATCCTTGGTGCATAAGAGATGCCGAAAGGCAAAGAGTTGTACTGCAGAGGCAGTGTGGTCGCCGGCCTCCTGGATCGTGAACCTTAGGTATCTTTGATGACTTTTCTTTATGGGCACATGTAGGTATGCGTCTTGCAAGTCTATTGTGGCCATGAATAACACCCCCCTCCCCCGGTAGGATATTCCTAACCGAATATATGGATTCCATCCTGAATCTCTTGTATCTTATCCTTCTGTTGAGCAGCTTGAGGTTCAGTATGAGCCTTGGTTTGCCTGATGAATATATGCGAATATATGTGAGTAAAACCCGGTTTTCTCTTCTTGTGGGACATGACAAATCACTTTCTGGGTTTTCTGACTCTAGAAAAGCCTTTGCACGGTCTTCGTCCCTTGGAAGTGTGGTTACTAGGTACTTGGTTGGGGGGGGGGGGGCAGAAAACACTATTGCGTAGCCCTCTGCTATAGTACGGCGGACAAATTCATTTTTTGTAGCTTCCTTCCACTGCTGCAAAGGCTGCCAGCCTGCCCCTCACCTGAGGACCGTCATTGTTTTTTGTTATTTGGGTTGGGAGGCTTGAGGATGTTTTGCGGTTCCCAGTGCTTTTTTTCTCCTGGACTGACAAGAGGGCGCATTCCCCTGCTTCTTTTTAGCTTGGGGGAAGCCTTTGTTCTTCAGTGTGGTCCTGTCCAGGACTGTTTCCAGGTCTGGCCCGAACAGCAAATCTCCTGTGAATGGGATCTCGCACAGCCTATTCTTGGAGGCAATGTCCTCTTCCCATGACTTCAGCCACAGGTCTCTCCTGGCTGAATTCACTAAGGTCGTGGCCCTTGAAGATA
The DNA here is from genome assembly GCA_028564925.1 of Lithobates sylvaticus. Taxonomy (NCBI): domain Eukaryota; kingdom Metazoa; phylum Chordata; class Amphibia; order Anura; family Ranidae; genus Lithobates; species Lithobates sylvaticus. Next base: position 189,644,390 of record CM053029.1, on the reverse strand, counting down.
TTTTTTTTTTTTTTTTTTAAATTGTATTTTTTCAAAGAAAAAGGATACAAACAGAAAACAGTAGATATCAAACATGTAGTACATCTTATAAGCATGAAGATATTCTTACTGTTTCAGCCGAGGCATCCGGTAGGAAAGCTGCTGCTCTGGTTAGTGTGGGAATGGTCCTCACCAACTCTTCCCTTTGCGTGTCTCCTAGCAACTCTTGCAGGTGAGTCGGCCAGACTAACAGGGTGCGAGCTGTACAGGTGGAGGCCACCGCCAGATTCAAATTCACCACCTCTGCTTCCCATGCCATTTCAGTAGCGCCTCTATTTTCTTATCCATTGGATCATTTAAGGTCTTTGCATAATTAAATGCTAAGTCGGATTTGTTTGGGACTCTTGCGAGGGAGGCATCCACTTTAGGACATTTCACCCAAGTCTTGGTGTATTCCTCTGCAAATGGATACCTGCGCTTGATCGCGGCTGGTATGAAAAGCTTCTTTTCTGGCTCTTCCCACTTCCTCTGGACTATGCTTTTAAGAGTTTGATGCACCAAAAATGTTCTGGGTTCCCTGGGCTGCAATCCCTTGTACATCTTGTTGTGCAGGCAAAGCTCTGCGGCTTTTTGCTCTTTGATACTCAGTGTGTCTGCTATATCCTTTAGAAGATTATCAGTATCTTCTGAGGGAAATGGGGTGCCCTCTGATGCCGGGTCATCCTCCTCGGAATCCGAGCATAAGTCGTCCTCCGACTCTTGTTCAGGGTCATCCGAATCGACCTCCTGTTCTGGCTGATCTGCCTCTTCCCCGCTACTCGAGGGGGATACATGCCCTGCTGGTAGATGGGGTACTGGTTTGGCTAGAGCTTCCTGGCACCTCCAGTTTCTCCATTGCTGAGCGTATTGGCCCAATAGTGCTCTATATTTCCTTTTTGAAGGAATTAAGCATGTCCTTAAGGAAGCCTTGCGACTCCTTAGCCACTGTTGTGTTTATGTATTTTTTCCATAGTGGCTTTTTCCATCAGGGGGAAACCGGTGACCGCAAGAGGTGCATGCCTTGCTGCTGGTCTTCGCCCTTTTTTCCTCTGGGGCCTTTGCCTGCAAGTAGGCTCAAAGGACCCGAGTGAGATGGGTGGTTTACAATGCACCAAAGCAATTGTATGGTTTTTAGTGAGGTAAAGACAAAGGTGACTCCAGAGTGCTCCGCTTTACCTTGGAGCTGTCCAGATATGCAGGATCTGCAGGGCAGGGTGGAGAAGCGTCCGACATGGTCAGCCACCGGGATCCTCGGCTTAGAAGGCCCCTTTATCTGCTTCCAGCCCCGCCCCCAGCTGACTCCGTGTGGGTTGGTGGACACACCTGCATCTGCCACGTCCTCCCTGGCGTCCTCCCTCCTAGAAATCTATTAGGGAGGGAAGCATTAAAGGCCTTTTGTAATACGTTTATTTTTTTACAAAATCTGCAGTGGACCGGAATGGACCTCACGGGAAGTGACCCACTCTAGTGCAAGCCCTAGAGACTCCAGCCTCCCCCAAGATAGCCACCGACCAGAACCGTGTGACTGGTGTCTCAGCACCATCTTGCTACACTTCCCAGGACCGCTGAGAGGTCTGCAGCAGTCGGGGAGTGGGATACAGTCGGCAGGCAGGATGGTCGGCAGCCAGGTCGCCTGCCCAGTGAGAGAACCTCTAAAGCACCTGGAGTGCGGGGTTCGGCTGGATGGCCCTCCACCAGCGAGGAGCAGTAGCTGTGGGGAAAAAGCCGGCAGCATGTAGCGCAGCTGGGGGATAGTTGCATACCCCTCTGTAGGGAGAAACCTCAGGCGGAGCCCTAGGCTCAGATTGCTGCCCCTGGCTCGCCCTATCAAGGCCTGCAGGGCTGGATGGGAGGCTGGCCAGGGAGTCCCCTGCAGAAAGCACAGAGACTGAAGGAAAATACCAAATGTTGCAGCTCCTGTGGCTCCAGAGGAAACAACTGAGGCACACAGGTAAGACTAACAAATTTATAATGGTGGACTAATGCGTTTCCTGTTGCAGGAAGGAGGAGCCCATCTCTCAGATGCTGCCCTGGAAGACGATTGGAGAAAGAGTTGAGGCTTCCAGAAAATGCAGAATCTCTGTGAATGAGGGCTGTACTTACCAAAAGGAATAGCTTTTTTATGTCATCATTTGGTATTCTTTAACCGATTTTCATAAGCAAGATAATTCTCTAAAAGTTCAGATTAGATGTAGAAAGCAAAAGGTGCCTTCCCAGACTGAACATTTATGAGTAGGCTCAAACAATACTAATGAACCACAGTCATGAAGTTATAATGCTGAATTACATATTGAAATTTTGAAACATGGCACTCTGATGGGAAGATCTCCAAGTCCAAGTTCCCAGCAGTGCCCACCTTCTGCATTATAAGGAGGTCACAGCTTGATTTTCATCGAGTGCAGTATGATAGTACAAGGCCTAGCACGGGGCCTCATTCTAACTATGGGAATAGGAATACCTAAAGTACCAGCTCATTATTACACACACAAATTTTAAATTTGTTCCACAGATGATTATTCCATCTCAAGTGTGCTGGTTAAGTGAGATGAGAATGCCTAAGATCTTGAGGACAGGCAGTGATCTCACTGTCCTTTCTTGCCAGGGAGAAATATTCCTGTCTATGGCCATCTTAACACACTCAATATCAGGAACTTGTACTGACATAACTATGTGAGCTGAGATATCCTGAAATTTGACGTCAAAATGAACGTCCAGGCATAAACGTAGTTCCTTATAAAAAAAAAAAAAAACGTCCATGCAATGAGTGACACAACTGTGCTTATTGAGAGGGGATGAGCAATTTGTGTCACCACATTCTAGGAAACCAGTCATTGTTCTACAGGTATGTTTAGCAACTTGCAGAGCGTTATATATAAAACAACGTGCCTAGAACAATGGAAATTAAATGACATTAAATAAATAAGAACTTTTTGGTTTACAAGTTTAGGAGTACTTGGGTTATGCTGCCACTTCCAGGTAAAGGGACACAGGCCAAAAAAAGATAGACGCAAAGGAAGGGAGAAAACAGCGCAGACCTCTGGTGTAGTAAAAGGATCAAAGGGCTTTATTAAAAACAACACATTATGTACTCACAAAATAAAGAAAGAGTGCGTATAGTCCACGAGAAAGAGCCCACTCAACACACAACACAGTAACAAGGAAAGAATGGATGAGCAGCCACAGTGTCCAGATCACTGTGTGGCCAGCTGACAGGTGAAGAGCTGGGATGGATGCCAGAAATCTCTGCTCGCTCAATCCCAAGGACAGCTCTCAGTAGACAATGTCTCCTGTAACAGTGGGGTCGCAGGACGAGTTTCAAGGACTCCTCCTCTTCTTCAGCCAAGCTGAAGATCCTTCTAGGGCTGGTTCATACTGGTGCGATGCCAGACATTGCATGCAATTCGTACGGCTCAATTTGCATCACATTTGGACCAAACGTGTGCAGGACCGTTTTTTTGTCTGCACCAGAAACGGATCGCATGGGTGTTCACATCCATGCGATCCGATTCCTGTCCGAATTCACAGTTCGCACTGCGTTCTGATCTAGGGGCGCCATTAACTTTGTATTGACATCTGCAGCGGTTCGCAGAGGGCAGTGTGAACTGCCTGCGAGTCAAGTGCGATGCGGGAACCTGCACTGAATTTGCAGGGTTTCCCGCATCGCACCACTGTGAACTGAGCCTTACTACACCAGAGGTCTGCGCTGTTTTGTCTTCACAGGTGAAGTTCCCTCTCCCCGATTACAGCAGCACTCCTCCTAGTGTGTAGTAGTTGTGTGTCTAGGTGTTGGGCTACCCGCTTAGTAGTTCACATTATTTAATAATTGCTGTATTTACATTTATAATTTGAGATCATATTTATGTCATGCATAGCTTTTTGATATGTTATGGTCAATTGAGGGAGAGTGTAGCACTGTGAGCCGAACACCCTCCTGGTGTAAGTTTTTTTTTGTGTTTTGCAAAAAAAAAAAAAGATAGTACAACCCAGAAAGACATAAAAGGATCCTCAGAGTCTGATTCTCTGGGAACAGGAACTGACTTTAAGAGCTTGGCAAACTCCCACCACAACTACTGCAAGCTGCAGAGTTGCTTCTACCAGAGAGGAGTACACATTATCTGTGGCCTTTTTAAACACTGGGACCCCCTCCCCACTGGGTGAACACAATGGCTTGGTTGGAGGGATTCCCCTGTCAACACTGTGAAACCCGTGGTTGCAGGAAATAAATTTGCTCCATCTATGACCGGCCCTACGCTTCTTTCTCATCAAATTTTCTTCTAAAGCTTCATCCTCCCTCAAAAGGGGCCAACAGTCCCAATTTTTACCATCACAGTGGGAGTGTCCTGCAGGACCCTCAGGGACACAACCCCCCCCCCCCCCCCTCCAGGACCTATAGAGCGTCCCAACAACGGGTTTACCTGGTATACAGTACCCGGGAGATCACTACCCTGAGGATCCAGTGACGAGCAGTAGCGTTATAGGCCATTCATGCTCTTGTATGCAGAGTCCTGGAACATTCCTTCATGGCATGCTGGCTGTTGTGACCAATACAGATAAATACCACCCGTGTTAGGAATAGGCCAGGATTTATGGAAATCAAAGTCCAGGAAAGATCTTCAGGGAGGCACATCCATCGTATAAAGGAGATTGGCTAAAAACTAAGGCTTAGCTGAGCTGGAAGGGGTTATGCCTGGGCCAGGATTCCTGCCTATATTTGGCCAGTGCCCATTCACCTGAATGTCACAGCATAACTCAAGTAGTCATTAATTGGAACTCCATGGTGTACTGTGTATGATTAGGAATTATTTTTGACCAAAAAAACATTTCTAGAAGAGTTATAGGATTATATTTTTTGTAGAAAGAAAAAATATTCAGTAATAAATCACAATAAAACAACTATTTAATAAAAAAGGTTGCACTATATATTAAAAAAAATAAAAACATATTGATCCAAAAACTATCTTCGCTTCACATAACAAGCTCTGAAGTAATGCTTTTAGATGAGACAATGCTGCTGCTCACAATTAACAAAACAAGAAATTAAATTAATTATATATATATATATATATATATATATATATATATATATATATATATATATATATATATATATATATATATATATATATATATATATATATATAAAACCTGAGGTTGTTTGCTGCCAGTTAAAACTGGACTAAATTTCTCCTTGTTTCATAGAAATGCATTTATGGAGAACCTACCCGGTGGAGTTTGTGCTCGGTCACAGTGCTCTTTGTGTGAGTGTCCCACACCTTCACAGTCCCATCATCAGAGCTGCTGGCACAGATGTGAGCCTGACCAGAGAAGTGGGAGAAGGCAAATCCAGAAACCCTCTCTGTATGTCCAACCAGCTCCCCTGAGACAAAAAGAAAGATTCCTTATCAAGAAGAACACAACTACAATCGCCATGTATGTGTGCGCGTGTGTGTGCGTGTGTGTTTGTGTGCGTGTGCGTGTGTGCGTGTGTTTTTATATATTACAAGCAAAATAAGGCTGAAAACAACTAAATCGACATAATCAATTATGAAAATAGTTGTCAACTATTTTCATAATCGATTAAATGGTCAGCCGATTAGTTGACCTGCAAATAGAATGCATTATTTGTTTACATACCAGAAAATACAGTGCAGCACACATACAGCTCAGTACACCATCCATACATGTTAGTATACACAGTGCAGCACATACAGCTCAGTACACCATCCATACATGTTAGTATACACAGTGCAGCACACATTCAGCTCAGTACACCATTCATATGTGTCAATATGTGCCTGAGAACTTCATAATGTTTGAGGAGCAAAGCCTTGTGGGACACGTAGTCCTGGGCAGGAGAAGGGAGTGATTTAAATTCTAAATACATCCTTTTTTTTTTGCTATAGCAACACTCTATACTATAATTTGCGGCTTGCTATAGGGGCACTCTGAAGGCAGGAGGAGCCATAAGCTCAGGTGGGGGAATCCAAAAGAGGAAAATCAGGGCTGCTCTGTGCAAAACCATTACACAGAGCAGGTAGGTATGACTGGACTCAGAAGCTGGAGGCTGATAGTCTGGAGGTAATATAAGGCATTACAATTCCATGTAATAAAATTAAATATTCGGTTGAAAATTCTTTGTACAGTCGATGAATGGACAAATGTCATTTGCAAATTTCACTTGCTTTTAAAATTAAAAGTAATTTCTCAACAAAAAACACACACTGTCTAAAAAATTTGTTTGATCGGAAAGTTTTCCCGTTTAGCTCCTTTGAATTTTCCTTTCACTGTGCGCAAAAATGAACATCGAATTGACCCCACTAACTATTAGAAAATCAAACAAACATTCTTTAAATAAACATTTTTGAAGGAAAAGTTAGTTTGTGTATGGCAAGCATAAGTGCCAGCAGAAGGCGGTAGTTTGTATACAGCTTCCTGCCTATGACAAGGGAGAGGGAGTTTGTCATGCGTAATATTATTACAGTCATGTCTGAAAATCCGCAAAACAGCATTTTAGGTCTTTTTAAAAAAATGTTCTTTGAATGAAAATATTGATCTTGGGAGGTGGAAGCATGTGACCTCTCACCAAACGGTCAGTCATTAGGCCCAGACAATGTCACATTAAGAAGGGAGGGATCAGTATTACTACGGCCCCTTTCACACTGGGGCGGTGCGGGGCGGCGCGGTAAAGCAGCGCTATATTTAGCGCTGCTTTACCATCGTTTTACCCGCGGATGCGGCCGCTAGCGGGGTGGTTTTAACCCCCGCTAGCGGGCGCAAAAGGGTTAAAAACATATTTAGTATCTCGTTACTCAACTCAGTTTTATCTTTTATATTTTACAGAAAATCTTGTGTGTGTACTAAATTTATTGAAGTGCATTATTTACTTGAAAATATTGATTTGAGAAACAGTTGAGCCAATATCGACAGACAAAAAGATGCAACTACCATTGTTTTAGTCGGTGGGTCCTATGGGTAATATTTTAGGGCTTTAATTGAATTTCATTGTAAAAACATTTTATTATGTGGGACAATCTAGAAGAAAAATAAGGCGCATCCAGTGAAAAGGTTTAGAGAAACCTTTTCACTTTGCTATGAATGGAGAGGGTGACAGAGTCTCTTTAAATTAAAGGTACAATACAATGGTTCTATACACTTAAACTAGAGCATTTTTTTTTTTATGTGGTGGTAGTAAGCGCTGTTTTTTTAAAGTGCATCTACAAGCCTATAGAATACCTTACCAGTAGGTACAGTAAATGTTTCCTAAACTTGCACTGTGTAGGAAATATTCACACTGTATACAGCTGGTGATGTCACTGGCGCATGCGCTCTAAAGAGACGGCATACCCGTGCCGACCCTTCAGAGTTTCATGCCGCAGTCTGCGACTCCTGCGCGCATGCATGGGAGTGACATCACCGCAGCCTATCAGCCGGCAGGAGCATGTGCACCCGGAAGGAAAACTGGGTGTAGATGGAAGCCCTGTCAGCGGTGACAGTGCGTTACTGGAGGGCTTCATTCTAAGTTAAAGGAGAAGGCCAGCTAAAGCTTGTTTGGCTGGGATTCTTCTATGGTACACAGAAGTGCAATTCATTTTGCACTCCTGTGACCTGTTTTCAGCAGAGAGCGGACTGAAGTCCGCTCTCTGCTGACATCACAGGAATCCATCCGTCCAGACACTGTGTCATCCTGACAATGGAAGTCTGGATCTGCCAGGTGCCTGGACTGACAGCCTCTCAGCGAGCCGCCCCTCTCCACAGGAAGGAGATGAGCAGAGAGCTGTGACTCACAGTCTACAGCTCTCTGCTCACGGAGCTGTGAAAACTGAGCGATTGGCGGTGTTCAAATGTTCGGTTCTCAGTGCAGAGGCGCTGGGAGACAGATGCAGCATCAGACTGATGCTGCATCCACCTAGGCAAGTATGAATGGGGGAAAAAAAAAAAAAAAGAAGAAAACTCTTACTTCTCTTTTAAGGATTTCATTATGTGCTAGTATAGTTTTTTTTTTTTTTTAAAGGTGCGGTTTACTACCGCTTTAAAGCCCCAGAACATTATATATTTTCTAAAAGCAGAGGCCCTGTAGAATAAAAAAGGTGATGGTTGGAAATTTTTAGGTCACATGATATTTGCGCAACTGTTTATTAAGCACAAATTTTCAGGAAAAAATATAATAAAATAAATTTTAGTGCAAAAACCACACAATACAATACAATTTTTTGGGTTAAAATATAAAAGATGAGGTTGCCCTGAGTAAATGGTGTATGTCCTAAAATTGCATGCACCTATGATATTGCAAAAAACTCCAGTGCCCAAAAATCATCATGGGTGATGCTTTTAAAGCCTTTTGCAGCTCATCAGTTTATGAGCTGTTGTGCTAGAATTATTGTTTTCACTCTGACGTTCGCGACGATATGTCACACGTGTGGTGCAACTGCAGTTTGCATACGCTTGCACACCATGGGCTTGCCTATGTGATGTAACAGTTACTCTTTAAGGAGACCTCTCTAATAGACCCCAAAGTCTCCCCTGCCCTTCACGCCATGTAACCAAGCACAGATCGGCTTGGTTAGATGTGTCCGCTTGCTGTACTGGCCAGGAAATGGTGCATCTGAAATCGGAAGTGAAGTCACTTCCGGCTTCATTGTTTGAATGCGAGATCGAGGCATGGATTTGCCTCAGTCCTACATCGCTCTCCCTCCCCTAGCCGGCAGTTGTATTCCGGGGCTCCCAGTAACGATGCTTTCACACTGAGGCGTCAGCGGTAAAGCGCCACTATTTTTAGCGGCGCTATTCGATCGCTAGCGGGGTGCTTTTAACCCCCGCTAGCGGCCGAAAAAGGGTTAAAACCACCCACAAAGCACCGCTGCCCCATTGATTTCAATGAGCAGGGGCGCTTTAGGAGCGGTGTGTACACCGCTGCATAGATTTTAAAACGTTTTAAAAAATTAAAACTTATCAGCAGGAGTCACTTCTGAAAAGTTTTCCTAACACCAAGAGCTAAAAAGGTGACGGGAAAGATCTCCAGCACACAGCTTGTGATCGACAGCTTCCTGTGAGCAGTGTAGGGGGGGTTCCTTCCCTCCAATTAGCCCCCAGAGCTTTACTTACAAGGATGTACAGGACAAATGGCTGCAAATAAACAGGTACAAACTAATGTAGGAGGATTTATTTCACCTCTGTGTATCACTAGAGGCAGGTCACTTTACTGGGTATAGGTAAGGATTTACATCGACTTTAAGGTTGTACTAATGTTGCTCCTTTGTCAATCCAGATCATTTTGAAACAGATACAGATTGTGAAAAATAAAACATGTATCGTCTCTCGATATACAAAATAAATTGTCGTTATGTTGATGGGAAGACGCAGTGCACTTTTAACAGTCATTCAAAACTCATTGGAAATCTGCAATTCAACTTAAAAATGCAACATAGATAAGGTGAATCAGTAGCGCTAATATAAACAATGAAAAATATAATATAAAATGCTGAATAAATACTATGCAAATAAATACTGTGCAAATATATAAACAGTGCTATATAAATATCAAAGTGCAAAAATAGTAGTGTATAATTGACTCAACGTATAACTTAATAGCAGCGGTGTGTCTATTTCTCTTAGTGACAAGTGAAAAAGTTCATAAATATGTAAAGTCCAGGTTGTAAATAAATAAATAGGTAAGTGATTTTCCAAGTATCTTCAGACACAGTTTCAAACTGGAGTCTTCTGACTGGCTTGAATCTACCACCACACCACGTGTTTGTGATCACACTCCCTCTGAAAGGCCCACTCACCAGCTCACAAGGCCTCACACTCTCGTGTTTGGCAGATGCATGTTTTACCCACTCCAGGGGTTAATGAAGGGTGGCTTGTTTGATCCGTTTAACTCTCAATGCGATTCCATATGTAAAACAATGAGTAAAACACTCCACATAGTGTAAAAACGTATGATAAAATTTATTCACGCAAAACACTCCAATGGTCACACTCACATTTCAAAGGTTAAAATCAAGCCTCCAATCCAAAACCACGGCAAGCCAAACAACGCTGATGTATAAAAATATAAAATATGTATATATACTGCGGTCTCGGCGGACCAAAAGGAAGATTGTATTTATTTATTTATATATTACGCCACTGTGGACTATAACTATACCACCACCAGGGTCTTCCTTTTGGTCCGCCGAGACCGCAGTATATATACATATTTTATATTTTTATACATCAGCGTTGTTTGGCTTGCCGTGGTTTTGGATTGGAGGCTTGATTTTAACCTTTGAAATGTGAGTGTGACCATTGGAGTGTTTTGCGTGAATACATTTTATCATACGTTTTTACACTATGTGGAGTGTTTTACTCATTGTTTTACATATGGAATCGCATTGAGAGTTAACCACTTCCCGACCGCCCCCTGTATATATACGTCGGCAGAATGGCACGTACAGGCAGAATCACGTACCTGTACGTGACATTCTTCCGGCGGTTGGGGGGTCCGATCGGACCCCCCTCCGCCGGCGGGGACGGTCGGGATCGCTTCAGGAGCGATCCGGGACGAGGGGACGGCCAGTGGTTTCTGGCCACCCCCTCGCGATCGCTCCTGGCCAATGAAAAGCTTCCCCTTCCTGTCTATTGTATAGACAGGAAGGCGGAAGTGATGTCACGCTCGGTGCGCCGGTCTATGTGACCGGAGACGCCGAGCGGCGAACATGTTAAGGTTAGTGCACAACACTACACTGACACCAGTACAGTTAGGCACATATTCCACCCCCCTGTCACCCCCTGATCACCCCCCAGATCACCCCCTCCCCCCCCAGTCACAGTGTCACTAGTTGCAGTGATCATTTTTTTACTGATCACTGCATTTAGTGTCAGTGTGACTGTAATAACTGTCAGGGCAGTTAGTTTTAGGTCCAAGGTAGCCCCCTACCCCCCCCTAATAAAGGTTTAACCCTTGATTGCCCCCCAGGTAACCCTTTCACCCCCTTTTGCCAGTGTCACTAAGCGATCGTTTTTCTGATCGCTGTATTAGTGTCACAGCTGTCGCTAGGTAACCATTTTTTTTTTTTTAGGTAACCGCCATGTTTATATAGGTTCATAAATAGGTTTATAGGTCAGGTACCCCCATATTACAACCTAAATAAAGGTTTTAACCCCCTGATTGCCCCTAGAGTTAACCCTTTCACCAGTGATCACTGTATAACTGTCACTGGTGACGCTGGTTAGCCAGTTAGTTATTTCGTTATTTAGTTCCCCGTCAGGTTTTTATATAGCGTCAGGTACCCCGATATATTACCTAATAAAGGTTTTAACCCCCTGATTGCCCCTAGTTAACCCTTTCACCCCCTTTTGCCAGTGTCACTAAGCGATCGTTTTTTCTGATCGCTGCATTAGTGTCGCTAGGTAACCATTTTTTTTTTTTTAGGTAACCGCCATGTTTATATAGGTTCATAGGTCAGGTACCCCCATATTACAACCTAAATAAAGGTTTTAACCCCCTGATTGCCCCTAGAGTTAACCTTTTCACCAGTGATCACTGTATAACTGTCACTGGTGACGCTGGTTAGCCAGTTAGTTATTTCGTTATTTAGGTTCCCCGTCAGGTTTTTATATAGCGTCAGGTACCCCCATATATTACCTAATAAAGGTTTAACCCCCTGATTGCCCCTAGTTAACCCTTTCACCCCCTTTTGCCAGTGTCACTAAGCGATCGTTTTTCTGATCGCTGCATTAGTGTCGCTAGGTAACCAGTTTTTTTTTGTATTACTGTTACGGGTGACGCTGGTTAGTTAGCTTGTTTTTTATACTGTCAGGGCACCCGCCATTTATTACCCAATAACGGTTTAACCCCCTGATCGCCCGGCGTGTGATATCAATTAGGTTTTAGGGTCAAATAAGGTCTGCGTCGCCCCAGGTTAGTGCCAGTACCGCAAACACCCACGCACAAAGCATACACCTCCCTTAGTGGCACAGTATCTGAACAGATCAATATCTGATCTGATCAGATCTATACTAGCGTCCCAGCAGTTTAGGGTTCCAAAAAAAACCGCATTGTTAGCGGGATCAGCCCAGATACCTGCTAGCACCTGCGTTTTCCCCCTCCGCCCAGCCCAGCCCACCCAAGTGCAGTATCGATCGATCACTGTCACTTACAAAACACTAAGCACACATAACTGCAGCGTTCGCAGAGTCAGGCCTGATCCCTGCGATCGCTAACAGTTTTTTTTGTGGTAGCGTTTTGATTCAGTCGCTTCAGTCAGGAGCATGGGGGCAGCAGGGGGGGGGGGGGGAGGAGCGATTGGCTCCTAATGCCACGTACATACGGTCGAAATTCCGACCGTGTGTACACGGCATAACTTTTGCGGGAGGATGCCCCCATGCATCGGCATATATAAATGCTGCATGTATGCCCATCATTAGAAGTGGGTGGATGAAGGGAGGTATTCTAATGGTGGGCATACCCACCAATCAATCTCTTTTTTTTTTTCGTTCAGCCAAGAGGCTGCATGAAAAAAAAAAGATTACAATATATGTCCAGTATGTTGCTGGACTTTGAATGGTTATACCAGAATGATGCCTGCAGGTTTAGGTATCATCTTGGTATCATTCTTTTCAGCCAGTGATCGGCTTTCATGTAAAAGCAATTCTAGCGGGTAATTAGCCTCTAGACTGCTTTTACAAGCAGTGGGAGGGAATGTCCCCCCTCCCGGATATAAACCGCGCCATTGGGAAATTGGGAAAGCATTTTATCACACCAATCTTGGTGTGGTCAGATGCTTTGAGGGCAGAGGAAAGATCTAGGGTCTAATAGACCCCAATTTTTTCAAAAAAAGAGTACCTGTCACTGCCTATTGCTATCATAGGGATATTTACATTCCCTGATATAACAATAAAAATCATAACAAAGAAAAAAAATGGAAGGAACAGTTTAAAAATAAAATAAAAAAGCTAAATAAATAAAAAAAAAAACAAAAAAAAAAAAAAAAAGCACCCCTGCCCCCCCTTCTCTTGCGCAAAGGCGTACACAAGCGTTGGTCTGGCGTCATATGTAAACAGCAATTGCACCATGCATGTGAGGTATCACCGCGAAGGTCAGATCGAGGGCAGTAATTTTAGCAGTAGACCTCCTCCGTGAATCTAATGTGGTATCATGTAAAGGCTTTTAAAGGCTTTTAAAAATGTATGTAGTTTGTCGCCACTGCGTGTTTGTGCGCAATTTTAAAGCATGTCGTGTTTGGTATCCATGTACTCGGCCTAAGATCATATTTTTTATTTCATCAAAAATTTGAGCAATATAGTGTGTTTTAGTGCATTAAAATAAAAAAAGTGTATTTTTTTCCACAAAAAATGCGTTTGAAAAATCGCTGCGCAAATACTGTGTGGAAAAAAAAAAATGCAACACCCACCATTTTAATCTGTAGGGCCTTTGCTTTAACATTATATATAGTGTTTGGGGGTTCAACGTAATTTTCTTGCAAAAAAAAAATATGTTTTCATGTAAACAAAAAGTGTCAGAAAGGGCTTTGTCTACAAGTGGTTAGAAGAGTGGGTGACGTGTGACATAGGCTTCTAAATGTTGTGCATAAAATGCCAGGACAGTTCAAACCCCCCCCAAATGACCCCATTTTGGAAAGTAGACACCCCAAGCTATTTGATGAGAGCAATGTTGAGCCCATTAAATATTTTTTTTTTTTGTCCCAAGAGATTGAATAATGAAAAAAAAAAATATATATATTTTTTTTACAAAAAGTTGTCACTAAAAGATATATTGCTCAAACATGTCATGGGCATATGTAGAAATACACCCCAAAATACATTCTGTTGCTTCTCCTGAGTACGGGGATACCACATGTGTGGGACTTTTTGGGAGCCTAGCTGCGTACGGAACCCCAAAAACCAATCACCGCCTTAAGGCTTTCTAAGGGTGTAATTTTTTTATTTCACTTCTCACTGCCAATCACAGTTTCGGAGGCCATGGAATGCCCAGATGGCATAAAACCCCCCAAAATGACCCCATTTTGGAAAGTAGACACCCCAAGCTATTTGCTGAGAGGTATTGTGAGTATTTTGCAGATGTCGCTTTTTGTCACAAAGTTTTGAAAATTGAAAAAAAAATTTTTTTTTTCTTTACTTTCTTCATTTTCAAAAACAAATGAGAGCTGTAAAATACTCACCATGCCTCTCAACAAATAGCTTGGGGTGTCTACTTTCCAAAATGGGGTCATTTGGGGGGGGTTTTGTGCTATTTTGGCATTTTATGGCCTTCGAAACGGTGATAGGTAGTGAGGAGTGAAATCAAAAATTTGCACCCTTAGAAATCCTGAAGGCGGTGCTTGGGTTTCGGGGCCCCGTACGCGGCTAGGCTCCCAAAAAGTCCCACACATGTGGTATCCCCATACTCAGGAGAAGCAGCAAAATGTATTTTGGGGTGCAATTCCACATATAACTATGGCATGTGTGAGCAATATATCATTTAGTGACAACTTTTTGAAAAAAAAAAAAATCTTTTTTATTTTGTCTTTATTCAATCACTTGGGACTAAAAAAAAAAAAATATTCAATGGGCTCAACATGCCTCTCAGCAAATAGCTTGGGGTGTCTACTTTCCAAAATGGGGTCATTTGGGGGGGGTTTTGTACTTCTCTGCCATTTTAGCACCTCAAGAAATGAAATAGGCAGTCATAAATTAAAAGCGGTGTAAATTCCAGAAAATGTACTCTAGTTTGTAGACGCTATAACTTTTGCGCAAACCAATAAAATATACGCTTATTGGCATTTTTTTTACTAAAGACATGTGGCTGAATACATTTTGGCCCAAATGTTTGACTAAAATTGAGTTTATTAGATTTTTTTTATAACAAAAAGTAGAAAATCTCTTTTTTTTTCAAAATTTTCGCTCTTTTTCCGTTTATATCGCAAAAAATAAAATCACAGAGGCAATCAAATACCATCAAAAGAAAGCTCTATTTGTGGGAAGAAAAGGACGCAAATTTCGTTTGGTTACAAAATTGCATGACCGCGCAATTACCAGTTAAAGTAGTGCAGTGCGAAATTGAAAAAAGACCTCTGGTCCTTTGGCTGCCAAATGGTCCGGGCTGAAGTGGTTAAACGGATCAAACAAGCCATCCTTCATTAACCCCTGGAGTGGGTAAAACACGCATCTGCCAAACACGAGAGTGTGAGGCCTTGTGAGCTGGTGAGTGGGCCTTTCAGAGGGAGTGTGATCACAAACACGTGGTGTGGTGGTAGATTCAAGCCAGTCAGAAGACTCCAGTTTGAAACTGTGTCTGAAGATACTTGGAAAATCACTTACCTATTTATTTATTTACAACCTGGACTTTACATATTTATGAACTTTTTCACTTGTCACTAAGAGAAATAGACACACTGCTGCTATTAAGTTATACGTTGAGTCAATTATACACTACTATTTTTGCACTTTGATATTTATATAGCACTGTTTATATATTTGCACAGTATTTATTTGCATAGTATTTATTCAGCATTTTATATTATATTTTTCATTGTTTATATTAGCGCTACTGATTCACCTTATCTATGTTGCATTTTTAAGTTGAATTGCAGATTTCACATGTTTATATATTTTAAGTAGCTGCTGTTTGATATATATATATACTTTTTACACTTGCACTTTTAATCCTTCACTAATTCTATAGCCTACACACCTGCGGCGCGGTGGGGGTAGATGATACAGAGGGCGGTCTTCCACAGCTATACATCATTTACCAACAGTACATACTATTCAAAACTCATTGACAGGTGCTTTTAACAAGATGCAAGCCATTGTTACATTACCATAGACTTGTAAGAGCAGAGAAGCAGTTCAGATGCAAAAAACAATCTGTCCACATAGGCCCTTCATTTAACTATTATATAGTGAGTTGTTATAACCAAGTAGGATATTACCATAGAATGCAGGCTCCTGAGGGCTTATTCGCAATAAATACACTGAATTACGAGCTGTAAACCCAAAGAGGCCACCGGCTGCATCACTGGCACGACTGCAATACCAATTAGGGGATGCACTAAGCATCCTATCGGAGTTGCCCATCTTTGAGTTACCTGTAAAGTAAGAACACAATAAAAATTACACATAGAATACAAGACTAAACATAAGCAGAGGGATTAAAGCATACTTCCATTTTTTCTTCTTCCATTTTTTATATATGAGAAAACCTAACTATGGGTTTGTTATTCATACAGCATACAGAAAAAAAAAAAAATAAATAAAAAAATAAAAAAACAGTTTCTTACCTTTTAAATCTTTCTAAGGAGAAAGTGTCATGGTGGATTCTAAGGATTTTAGACACTCTTAAGCGTCTATGTCCCCAGACTATCCCTCATAAACATACAAGGCAAGACGGCACTCTCTAAATGTTTAACCCTTTGCTAGGACAGATTGTTCAAATCTAGCTTATAATGAAGAACTGTGAACACAGTACAGACAAGGTAAATGAAACAGTATTCCAGAGCCCCTCCTAAACATTGCAAAGCAAAGAGAATGCAAGCGTTTTTAAGCATGTAAAAAAGCACTTAAAAAGCTAAGCAGCAATTTTTAAATACATGTTTACGTTAAGCTGTTTTAATAGAAACATACACAAAATATAAAGTATGTGTTATCTCAATTTAGGTGCAAAAGTGTAAATACGTTTTAAAAAAAGAACTGCATTTTTCCCACGCACTTTGCAAAGTTGGTTTGGGTCAAGCTGGCCCAAACCAACTATGTTCCTCGCTAACCTGTGAGGCTGCTGGATGTGCGGTCTAAACTGTATGTAGCTGTGGCTACGTGCGAGCCGAGACTTCCTGTCTCATACCCGGTGTTCTGCCAAAAACTGTCCCCCCCATCGGATAGTGTCCACCCCGTACTGCGCAGGCGCAGTGCTTGCGCAGTACGGAGGACAAGGAGACTTCCAAAGTCTCTGAAGATAAACGGCGCCTGCGCACTTGCTAGTACCTTCTGCCCTGAGTCCAGGTTCAAGCCCCACCATGCACGTGAACATACGGTAGATGTTGTAAAACAGCACTTAGTAAGAGGGCCCCTCGTGGGCTCGCCACGCTTCGGGCACGGCCTCGCTTCGCTCGCAATTTTTTATTCTAACTCTATGTCCACTTGGATGGTGAGGCTTGAACCTGGACTCAGTGAGCAAGTGCCGTTCATCTTCGGAGACTTTTGGCGTCTCCTTGTCCTCCGTACTGCGCAAGCGCAGTACAGGGCGGACAATAGAGCTGCACGATTTTGCCCAAAATTAGAATCACGCTTTTTTTGCTTAAAAAGATGACGATTCTGACAACATTATACAAAAAAAGGCTAACTTTACTGGTTTCTTTTTATTTCATTAAAGTCATTTTTTTAATTTTTTTAATCAATAATGTTTATTGAAGTTTTTCCAGGTATAACAAAATACAAAGGGTAAATAATAAGTTGATATACACAGTAACTAATATGCACTTGATTTTTCAATGAAGTGAAGCATAGGCAAAACATCAAAAATGTTTGGGCCATATAGACTGTTGGTCAAACTTTTTACAGTTCAAGGAATTTATAGCCATGAATCTTTCAAAGGAGTAGTTCCTACGCACCATTGTTATTACGTCAGTTAAGTTTATGACCTTGCTAGATTTCTAATTACGTAGGATCAGTGAATTAAATTAATAAAAAAAAATAAAAAATTGCATTTGAAAGATCGCTGCGCAAATACAGTGCGACATAAAATATTGCAACAACCATTTTATTCTCTAGGGTGTCTACTAAAATATATATATATATATATATATATATATATATATATATATATATATATATATATATATATATATATATATATATATATATATATAAATGTTTGGGGGTTCTAAGTAATTTTCTAGCAAAAAAAAAATGATTTTAACCAACAAATGTCAGAAAAAGGTTTAGGCCCCTTTCACACTTGTGCGACTTCAAAGTCGCACGATTTTGCCGCGATTTGCAGCCACGATTTTGCCGCGATTTCAAGGAATGCATGTGTAAGTGGCATCAAAATCAGCCCAAAGTAGTGCAGGGACTACTTTGAAATCGGAACGACTTGAAGTAGTACTAATATGAATGGCTGTCATTGAGAATCATGGGGAACGACTTGTCATGCTACTTTGCATTCTTAAATCGTGGGGCAAGTCGTATAAGTGTGAAAGGGGCCTTAGTGTTTAAACTTTTTTTCCACTTACACACAAATTCTATTCCATTGACAAATTGTTACAATGTTTATACTTAAGTTCAACTGATAAAGAATGTTTTGATTCTTGGCAGACTGCCCAGTTTTTCTCTTCCTTTCTTTTAAGGGCTGTGACTTCAGAAGAGCAGAGAGGATTCTTTGCATAGAAAGAATTGTGAAACACTTTAGGCCCCTTTCACACATGCGGTCCGTATGTCCGTTTTTCATCCATCCGTTTTTGGATGAAAAACGGACATACATGCACCCCTATGGGATAGCGGGTGTCAGCGGATGAGCATCCGCTGACACCCGCTATCGTCCGCCTCCGCTATTGTCCGATTCTGCAGACGGAGGAAAACCCTATTTTTCCATCCGTCTGCAGAGCGGATCAGATGAACACGGACAGGCGGTCCGTGTTCATCCGATCCCCCATAGAGGAGAGCGGAGATCTGACAGGGCGGTCCCTGCACAGTGTGCAGGGACCGCCCTGTCATCAGCCGGCTCAGCGGGGATCAGCTGAGCGATCCCCGCTGAGCAGCGGATCTTCACGGGGCGGATCAATACGGATCCGTCCCGTGTGAAAAGGGGCCTTAGTCAAGATTGCGATAACGATGTGCAGCTCTAGCGGACACTATTCGACAGTACACCAGAACACAGAAGAATCTACTACAGTGGCACTCAGCCACTCAGGGAAAGCAATATATTCTAGCACTGAATACAAAGCTTCCTCTGATTGTCAGAGGTTGTGACATCATCAGCCCACCTCTCTGACCCAGCCATCATCTTACTGCTCACCCCTTCATTACAGGAGGGACCTGTAACAACACCCAGAGTATGAAAGGGGTTAAAGCCGCGAACACTCCAATCAGCTGAACAAGAAACCCATACGAATAATTCTCCCCCAAGTCCGAGACGAGGCTCTGTGTTGAGAGTCAAGTAGGAATCAATTTTTATTGAAAGGAATACAGGACTTGTATACAGTAAAAAGAGGACCAGAAACCTAATTAACATGAGCTCATTACTAATCCCTTTAAGCAGCCTGGACATTGTTATGATAAATCAGGATTTCACTACAGGTCAGACTTGTCATCAAGCTTCACACAGTAGATGCAACATTATCATAAGTTTAAACACAGGACTCCTTCTCAATTGCAGGCTTAATTAGCCCAGACAACAATGGCTGAAAGAGAAGCCGCACTAGACTCATTTCCATTATAGAAAACAACAGACAGGGGGCTGGAGTTGATGACATTAGCATCTAACAGTATGTGTCCCAACAGTAGGAATCAGTCACTATTTGTAATATGGCAAATACAGGGTTCCCAGAGTCTGTGTCTCTTGGGGGGATATAGACCTAAATCCAAAGTAGCACCACCTCAAGGGTCCCCCAAATGCCAGGGCCCATAATCGATCGGCAAGAAGCTAGCATTCAGTCCCCTCCAAAAGCCTCTGTCCTGGCTAGGTCTGTCACAGGACCTCTCAAACCTCTGCACCTGTGATCCACTATCTCCTCTGTTGCAGCAACACAGAATTCAGAGCTACTGCAACAAGGGAGAGACAACGCATGTGAGGGGGTTTAATTGGCTGGGAGTGTCATAGCAATGTCCTAGCAACAAGGCAGAATAGGCTGATGCCATCTCTGGGAGTTTTGCAGCCAGTCTTTGGGAGGTACATTCATGGCCTATACCTGTAGCAAGGGCATTAGTCAACTTGAGTCAAAGCTGTGCATTTTTTTTATTTTTTATCTGCAGATGCCCCTTTCCTGCATTTTTTTTGGTAAAGAAAAAACTGGACCCCTGGACCCATTTGGAGAGTGGACACGCAGCTCACGATACTTCTTAGAGGATCGTATTGGAGGTAGAACACAAGTCGGTTTATGTCTGCCACTACTTAAGAGTTGAATGGAGGGTCCAATTGGTCGGACTGACCGTGTGAAAGGGGTCCAAGGCTGCTTTCACACTGATGTGCTGTGGTTTACCCGTACCACGTGTGCAATGCAGTGTACCTTTGGGTTTCCTGCCGTTTGCAATAGACTTCTATTATATTCTGCAGGTTTGGTGCACTTTCAGAAAGCTCACCAAACTCGCAGGTAATAATAGTCTATGGCTCAGTGCAGGTAACCCGCAGGTAAACTGCTCTGCACCTGCAGATCAGTTTGAAAGCAGCCCAGTAACCACTGCAGAAAAGATATGCCACATACACTGTGATTTTAGTAATAAACTGACCTTTAATAACAGTCTTCTTTCTATTCTATCCCAGAGCAGGAGGTCACGGGCCACATCAGAGGGCTCCGCGGGCCACCGGTTGGGCACCCCTGCCTTAGCCTGACCACTTGTCAGGCCAACGCTGCGAATCCCAAGACACAGACTGGTAGGCAGACATCTCGGGACAAATAGACAAAAATCATGACTGTCCCAGCAAATACAGGACATTTGCCAAGTAAGTGCATTTTAGGAGAGTGTGTATATTTAAAGGAAATCAGCATAATGTCCACACACTGCATATGACAAAGTTGTTCACACTACAGTATTTGGAGTGTGTGTATATAGATATTTATATACACATATATCTTGTTTATATATAATGTGTTAGGATACTGTCTATTCAGTATATGCTCCATATACACTGTACATTAGGAGACATTATATATACTGCATTTTATGATTGTGTGTATGTATATACTCTCACACATGACACATTGTCCATGTACATTGTATGACATATATATACACACACAATACATTAGAATATTCTCCACATGTACAGTGTATGTAGTGCATCTTCACCAGCCCCTCCATGCCGGGTCAGCATGGTGTACAGCTCTACCCAGCCTTCCTCTTACCTTCTCTGCAGCAGCCACTCCACACACCGCTGACTGTCGTAAAGAGCCGGCTGTGCCATGTGAGCGAGGATTGCGGGGGAGGAAGTGTCGTAAAGCGAATCCAAGATGGCGGCGGCCATAACTGCGTGTAAGTAGATGAGAGGGCGAGGGTGTCATAGGGAAAGGGTGACTGCGGGCCGGGCTGGGAGGCTAGGAGAGCAGTGAGTGGTGTGGTACTACAAAGTCCAGCTTGCCCTGGGGGGTGTCTTCAAGCCAAACCTTAAACTGGGGCTGAGAGAGGAACATTTTTGTTGTCTATAGCAACCAGAGGAGTATGAAGTAGGGGAGGCTGGTTGCTATGAGCAACAGGAATTGTTCCCGCCAGCACATTTCATATGCAGATCCTAATGATATCTGTCCTGGAGAATGTCTGTCCTTCTAGGGATCCCTAGGCTGCTGCTGTCATATACAGGAAGAGGGGAATGCATGTATGTCTATAAGGGTATGTATATACCGATCAGCCAGGTCAAGTGAATAACATTGATTATCATGTTACATTGCCATCTGAAAGTGGGTGCGATATATTAGGCAGTAAGGATGAGCTCAGGCGTGTTTGCAAGCCGCACGTGCCGAGCCCACCAGGAAGTCTGCGCTGCGCTAATCACAAGCAGTGAGACATTTGATGATCTCTGCAGCCGCGCATCAGGACAGTGTCTCACTACCTGTTATTAGCGCTGTGCAGTGCCGACTTCCTGGCGGGCTCGGCACATGCGGCTTACAAACACGCCTGAGCCCATCCTTATTAGGCAGCCATTAAAGCGGTAGTAAACCCTGCTTGGTCAGGTAAGCCTGTAATAAGACTTGCCTGTAGGTAAAATGAATATCTCCTAAATGTGCACTGTTTAGGAGTTAGGATGAGCTCCGGCATGTTCGCACGGCCCACGTGCAGAGCCCGCCAGGAAATCGGCACTGCGATGCGCAGCTGCAGAGATCAGGAAATGTCTCACTGCTTGTGATTAGCGCAGCGCTGACTTCCTGGTGGGTTGTGCGAACACGCCGGAGCTCATCCTTATTTAGGAGATATTAACCCTGCATGCAGCCAGTGACATCACTGGTGCATGTGCTCTGGAGGTCCAGCATACCTTGCCAGAACTTTAGAGCTTTGTGCCAAGACCGCGGGGTTCCCGCACGCATGCGCAGGAGTGACATCATTGCGGCTCCAGATAATCACATAGCCAGATCGCTCGGCCCCGGGAAGAAAGACGGGAGAACATGTCAGCCTTCTCAGCGGTGATAGTACAGCGCTGGAGGGCTTCGTTCCAAGGTGAGTATTTCATAATGTGCTGGTAGCACATTCTGCCATTGCCTTGCAGGTGTTTTTATTTTTAAGATGCATTAAGGTGAAAAAAATAAAAAAACCACAAGGGTTTACAACTCTTTAAACTGATCAGATGTGGTTGCATGTTGCAGCCTCTCTCGACATTCCCTGGCAGCCCCTTTTTCATCTTTTGGCACCAGAAAAGGTTGTGCTCCTTCCTCTGTGACATAATTACGGGCCAGTTTAAGTGAACTTTTGCCCTAAATGTCATGTTGTACTGTCCTGCCTCCTTCACCACCCTCTCTTATAAATGGAGTTTTTTTTTTTTTGTTAGTTTGTGTTGCTTTAGTACTGCCACGTTTCTCACCTAGGCAAGACTCTCACCCCACCCCTTGCACAGGGCCTGGCAACACATCTGGGCATGTGCCAGTTTCCCTAACTATCCACACATGGTTTTCCACACACGTACAAAGACTGCTACCAGGTAAGTACAATACCTTCCCTGTCCTTGCATACTTATGAAAATTCCCCTGCGTGTGTGCAGATGTGCCACTGGCTCAGCCAGGACCATGGCATGTTCCATATTGGTAGCACCCAGGGGGAAGGGTGGAGCCACCTGAAAGGCAGACTGAAGTTCTGCTTTAACCACTTAAGCCCCAGAAGGATTTACCCCCTTAATGATATGCCACTGTGTCGCTTTAACTGACAATTGCCCGATCATGCGACGCTGTACCCAAACAAAATGATTATTATTATTATACAGGCTTTATATAGCGCCAACAGTTTGCGCAGCACTTTGAATTGATGTCCTTTTTTTCCCACAAATATAGCTTTATTTTGGTGATATTTGATCACCTCTGCGTTTTTTTTATTTTTTTTTGCGCTATAAACAAAAAAAGTGACAATTTTGAAAAAAATATAAAGTTTTTTGCTTTAAATTATATCCAAAAAATATATAAAAAAACGTATTTATTGATCAGTTTAGGCCAATATGTGTTCTTCTACATATTTTTGGTGAACAAAATCACAATTAGTGTATATTGATTGGCTTGCACAAAAGTTGTAGCGTCTTCAAAATAGGGGAAAGATTTATGGACTTTTTTTTTTTTAATGGCGGGGATCTGCGATTTTTATTTTTTATTTTTTTTTTTATTTATTTATTTAATTTTTTTTTTAGCAGGACTGCGACATTGCGGCGGACAAATCGGACCCCAAGTGACACTTTTTGGGGACCAGTGACATTATTACAGCGACCAGTGCTAAAAAAAAAATGCACTGATCAATATATAAATGACATTGGCGTGGAAGGGGTTAACACTAGGGGGCAATCAAGGGGTTAACTGTGTTCCCTGGGTGTGTTCTCATGTACTCGCGCAAATGCTCGGTATTGGTACTGATACTAGTATCGGTATCGGGACAACCCTACAGTATACCAAGACATTTTGGACAATTTCATACCCCCAACTTTGTGGAAGGCTGTCCACAAGTTTTAGGAGTGTGTGTTTATGGGAATGTTTAACCATTCTTCCAAAAGCACATTTGTGAGGTCAGGCACTGATGTTGGACAAGAAGGCCTGGCTCGCAGTCTCTGCTCTAAGACCCCATACACACTATAGAACTTTTGTTGTCTGATTTCCTTTAGATTTACCAAAACCATGTACCGTATTTGCCGGTGTATAAGGCGACACGGCATATAAGACGACACCCTAAACTTAGTTATAAAAGCGTTTTTGTCCTGTACTTACCGTATTAGACGACCCCCCCCTTCCGAGGCTTCAGACGCTTCATATTTCTTCCTTCTTCCTGCTTTTGCTGGAGCCAATAACAGTGAGCAATGTATTCTATTAACCACATGCCGACCGCGCTATAGTCGAAAGACGGCTACAGCGCGGTCGGGTTACCCTGAGTACGGACGTCCTCCCAGAAAGTTGCTCCCGTGCGCCCCCTGGGGCGCACACTCGGGAACATCCGATCACGGTAAACACGGATCGCGGTAAACAGCCGCTGATAGCGGCCGTTTACCACGTGATCGCTCCGTCAAATGATGGAGCGATCACATGTACACAAACCGGCGTCACGTCATGACGCCGGTTCCTCCCTCCCCTCTCTGTACCGATCGGTACAGAGAGGAGAGAAGCGAAGAGGGGGAGAGACGGGACCAGCGCTGTGGGCTGGATGTGTAGTGCCCACAGCGCTGGTCAATACACTGCCACCGCTGTGCAATGCTCTGCCATGCTCTGCCACCAACCACTGTGCAATGCTCTGCCACCAACCACTGTGCAATGCTCTGCCACCAACCACTGTGCAATTCTCTGCCACCAACCACTGTGCAATGCTCTGCCACCAACCACTGCAATGCTCTGCCACCAACCACTGCAATGCTCTGCCACCAACCACTGTGCAATGCTCTGCAACCAACCAATGCAATGCTCTGCAACCAACCAATGTGCAATGCTCTGCAACCAACCAATGTGCAATGCTCTGCAACCAACCACATGTGCAATGCTCTGCCACCACTGTGCAATTCTCTGAAACCAACCACTGTGCAATGCTCTGGCACCACTGTGCAATGCTCTGGCACCACTGTGCAATGCTCTGGCACCACTGTGCAATGCTCTGGCACCACTGTGCAATGCTCTGGCACCACTGTGCAATGCACTGCCACCACTGCAATGCTCTGCAACCACTGTGCAATACTCTACCAACACTGCAACACTGTAATACTCTGCCAATACTCTGCAATAATTTTAATAGAAACAAAGAATTATTTTAATTTTTTTTACCGAATTTTCAGTATTTTTTGATTATAGCGCAAAAAATAAAAAACCAAAAAATAAAAAACCTAGCGGTGATTAAAATACCACCAAAAAAGCAATCTCTGTTTACAAAAAAAAAGGACACAAAATTCATTTGGGCTGACCCGGCGTTTTGGCCAGTTTTTTTAAGTGTAAAAGGTTGTCTTATACGCTGGAAAATACGGGTAGTGCAAGGTTTCAAATCAAATATATCTGCGCTAACCCAATTTAATAAAGTGACAAGTTGGTGCTGCAACTTAAAGCGGAGTTCCATCCAAAAATGGAACTTCCGCTTTAAGTGATGGTGACCCCATGACATGCCACATTTGGCATGTAATATTTTTTGGGGGGGGGGGGGATACCCTCTTTTTTAGAGGCATCCAGCTCCCACTTTCTCCTGGGAACCGCGGCGCCAGAAGGAAGTTCACCTCTTCCCCCCTCCCTGCAAACTTCAGGATACGTCACAGGTCCCAGAAGATTGCCCATCCATTCGCAGCACGGCTCGTGCATGCACAGTGCGTGGGCACCCACAGTAAGAATTCCAGTGCCGTGGGGAGGAGCAGTGCTTTGTACGTTAGCATCGCTGGACTGTGGGACAGGTGAGTGTCTGATTATTAAAAGTCAGCAGCTACACATTTTGTAGCTGCTGAATTTTAATTTTAATTTTTTTTTCGGTGATACTCTGCTTTAAGATAGCCTGAATTTTTCAGCTAATAGAAAATGTGCGCATCCACATAATACAAACACCTTATATAAATGGAAGTTAAATGATGATAAAAACAGTGATATTCAACAATAGTGATAACATCTAAATAAATGTCCATATAGAGCTCCACAAGGTGCAAATATGTGGATAAATACTCCATGTTCACCCACTGCTTCTGTTCATAAAATTAATCAATCAATCTGCAGAGTTTGCCAGATTTGTTGTGTTACTATACTGGTCACCGTTATTTTGGGTGTAAGTGCCTACTTATTTTTATAATAAATTTCATTGGCATACTTCACTATGAAGCCTCTTCCTTTCATCTTATACCCCACTGTTGAAGATCACCTGGAGAAGGCTGCCTCCGTATTTGTGAGGAATATATCATTATTGGATAGCCCGCTGCAGGAGAGTGGATCCATTCACTGGATAAGCTTGAGGAGATGAATTCTCTTGGTGGCTGATCCCTGTCTGAGCGCTTTTGATCTCTATTATGTGAGATCCAACAAATCTGGTAAGTGCCACAGATTGGTTACTTCTGTTCATAAAATCAATCTGTGGCACTTACTAGATTTACCCCCCTCCCCCCCCAAAAATACAGCCCCCCCCCCCACATATACGCACAAACTAATGTAAACGCATGCGTAAAATGGTACCTACATGTGAAAACATTGATTGCGATACACATGTTGCATATAAAAAAAAAACACAAAAAGTGCTCTGGCAGCGAAAGGGTTAAAGCACACCTGAAGTTAAAAAAAGGGCTTTGGATCTGCTGGCCCTTGTTACTGCATAAGGACCAATAACAAAATTAAGTATTATTTCTTTTTTCCACAGCATTATGGGGGTCATTATTCCGGATCCACCGAGGGTGAGTAAAGAATCCTTCATTTTTTTTTGTCAGTAAAAATCTTTTGTTGGAGTTGTACACAGAATACAGGTCAAGCACAATAGAATATATTGAGTAAATATTGACAGGCACTGCGGTAAGAACAGTTCGTATATCCAGTATATTAGGATTAGATATAATAAAACAAGCTGCATTCTTAGTCATATCACATATATATCACCCAAGAGGGGGCTGAGAGTAGGGGGAAGGGTGCATAGAAACAATAATACAGCAGGACATTCATTTTTCCAATGACATTCATTTTGATTGGTCTTGCCCTAGTTGCAGAAAATGTAAAGCAGGTAAACTGAAGATGTTTCAGCTGCTTCTTTTGCACATATTCTGTAACTAGTGTAAGACCAATCAAAATTAATGTTTGGCATCCTGCTGTATTCTTGTCTCTATGCACCGGCTCCTACTTCACCATTGTGACCAGTGAGGGGAGCAGATGGAAATTGGAAAATCAGCATTCCTGGAAGTATTGATTTCTGACTTCATTTGGCAAATTTCCTACATTATTGTAGCATTCAACAATGCAGGCAACAGGAGATGTAAGCTTTTTTACTTTGGTTTTATTTACCAAAAGAGTTGCCCTGGGCTCCATTTACACTTATGCGACTGTGCGAGTTGTTCCCCATGTTTTACAATGATAACCATTCATACTGTATTGCAGCGACTTCAAAGTAGTTCTTGCACTACTTTCATCCAACTTTCATGCAACTTGAGGGCCACAGACTTGTTAACCATCAAAAGTTGCATTAAAGTCATGCTCGAATATTATACAGTGCAACAGTTGTGCATTATCACTGGTCAAAGCCAAAGTCGTATCCAAGTCACACCCATCCAAAATTGCGTCAAAGTTGCACCCAAAGTTATCGCAACTTTGGAGTCGTTCAAATGTGAATGGAGCCTTAAGGTTAAAGATTAATAGAGTACGCATTTACAAACTTGTTGTATAAGGATATATTAATCTAATGGCAACGTTTTGTCCTTCAGGGTTTCCGCTGCTGGCAGCCTGCTTTCTCAGAGCTGTATCCACACGACTGCTGCTCTGGAGGGACGTGGTTGGGAGATGAAAAACAGAGTTGTGTATCCACCTCAACTTTCTGATGAGCCTCGAAGGCCAGCAGTAAGTCCAGAACATGACCATATAAGAATTTCTGATGTGTTATCATTTATGATAATTTATCTGTTAATGAGTTATACTCTTTTCAATGTAAAAAATATATTTTAAAGGTAACTCTTTCTCCATCCTTGCTAATACTGACAGAAGGCACCACAAGCTGCATGCAATTACCACTCTTGTCTAGGCTTCATAGCAAAGCAAAATCATCTTCCTGGATGAAAAAGGTGTCTTTCTTTGAGGTTAAATAAAAACAAAGCAGGACTTGCTTGTTCTTTTAAAATGATAAATCATTTTTTAGTTTAAGTAATTCTGTCACTTAAATAATAAAAAAGAGAGTAAATAATCACTCCTCCTGTAGCCTGAGCTGCCACATTCTGCTTTGATAAAGTGTAATTTTCCCCTGAAGTCTCCTTGGAAGCTGATGCTTATGGTATGCCGACTTTCCATATCCCTGCTTTGCTCAGTGGGTAATTATGTTGACCCCTACTTCACTACTGGATACACGTAAGACGGACCACAAAGCACAGCAGAGGACACCGTATTTACCCAGGGAGAGCAGGTCCCAAAAATTGGGTGAAGTTGAGAACAGAGATCTAGGTACTCAAAAAAGAAACAGAATTGAGTATGTCAGCACTAAATTTGCTCACAGGGCTTCAATTTAGATGATTTTACAGCAAAGACCAGTATAATGTTTGTACAATATTTTTTTTATTTTTTTATTTTTTTTCTTCAAGGAGGTATTCCACTGTCGGAGGCAGATCAAATACAGCCCAGATAAGATGTGGTATTTGGCCAAACTGGTAAGCTGTTTCCTGGTCATCACGTAGCAGCCAAGTATTACACGCATCTTTGTAATTATTGCTTGCATGTATAGTTATTAAAGCAGACCTTGCATCAAAATGCAAGGTCTCCTTAATTTTTTACCACCACGCAGAGAGAAAGCACCTCAATTAACACTGATGCATTTGGAGAAAATTAAAGGAAAAAAATAAATAAAATTACACCCTAGCCTCCACCAATGGCATCTAGGCAAGAATGACAAGCCTTCTGGCGAGCTGGGAATTCCAAATTCCAAAAGCAAATGTTTTAGTTCTAAGCGGGAGTGTCTTCTTGTGACACTTAAAGGGGTTGTAAATTATTATTAAATTAATAAACAGGTACTGTATATATTTGCCTGCTCTGTATTGCACACAGAGTGGCCCCAATCCTCCTCTTCTTGGTTCCCCCGCTGGTGCTCTGGACTCAACCTCTTTTCTGTGTGCCACCATAGGAATCTGCTTCCTATGGTGTCACATGTGCGGGTGTGCTCCCAAGCCCTGTTGTGTGCGCCTATAGCGTGGCTCTGCCCCACCCCTGTTCTCTGCTTACAGGGTTTGATTGACAGCAGCAGGAGACAATTGGCACCCACTGCTGCCTCTCTGTCCTGTGAAAGAGGGGTGAGAGTAGAGAGCCACTGAAGACGGGCACAGTGCTGGATCGAGTGAGGACTTGGGTAGTAATGTAGGGGGTGAGGGGGCAATACAAATACTGGAATATTTTTTACTTTAATGCAGGGAATGCATTAAGGTAAAAAATATTTTCCCTTTAGAACCACTTTAAGATCTCTGCTTTCTCGGGATCTTTCTGGAAGGCCTGATATGCCAGCCTTGCCAAGGTGCTGCAGGCAAGGGTGTGAAGTAAAGTTAATTATTTTTAATTTTTTTTCTTAACAAATGGCAATTTTTGGTGCCTAATGTGGAAGGGGGTTCCAATTAATAAGTGGACCTTGTATTTTGTGGCAACATCTTATTTGAATTGTTACAGTTCCTTATTACCCTGTTGACTTGGTTATACACTTTGGTTGTCTGAGGATGACTTTTTTTCCACTGAAAGTTGAGGAAAGTGGAAAAATAGCGCTGAACCCATAGGGTTATCTGACTAGTATTGCTGTATTCATGTTGATGTTAATGATCTGGTTCCCAGGCAGGCAGCTTCTACATCCCAAAGGATCTCCATGGCTTGTAGTGTAGTGTAATGTAACGAAAATTTAAGTTGAGGCACCACACCCCTGCTAAGAGATTCAGCTACAACTTTATTCCAATAAAAGTCCGGGAACAATCCAAAATGTAGCCAGTGTATTTCAGTGGTCCAAGAGCACCCCCCTTCATCAGGACTCGATTGACAACAGTGTGAATAGACTAGAAGTGAACTGGACATTTTAATGTTAATATTTCTAGTGTGATTGCAACCACAGGCCTGTCAACAGATATCTTTGTGTACCAAAATTCCAGATGGAATCAAGAAGATCTGTCATTGATTCTCTCAGGCTTGGGGAATTTCTAGCATCAGTAGATATACAAGGTTCCTGTCTACACATTCACATCTTTACCTCCAATCAACGCTTTCTGTGTCTTGCTGTGAGAGACCAATACTTCCAATTTGTAGCACCTGCCATTCAGTTCTCTGCACCCCAAGTGTTCACAAACGGGCTTGCCTTCTTCTGGCTGTTTTGCAAACCCATGGCATTCATGTCAAAGGGTACTTGGACAACCTTCTACTGAAGGACTCCTCCAGCACAACCATGTCTGCCAACATCCAGAGGATGATTCAGTTCCCTCCAAACCTTTGTCTGTATATTCAACTTGCCAAAGTCTGCTCTCCAGCTGCCACACCGTTTATAGTACCTGGGCCTGATCTTGGACAAACCCAGAGTCAGAATCATCCTTCCTTAGTGGAAAGTTGCTTCCCCAAGGTCCCACGTGAGGACCCTCATGTCAAAATGGCACACCGCAGTTCGCTTCTGGGCTTAACCTCTGAGGCAGTTCCCTTTCCACAGTTTCACTACAAACCTCTTCAATCCATCATACTCATGATGTTGAACAAGCAAATGTAATCATTGAGTGCTTCTATCTAACCAGACAAAACTCTCTGGCATTGTGAATATCCAATTATGCCCTTGAATTCTGAAAATATTTATTTCATATGCCCTAAAGTTGGAGACAATGTATTCCAGCCCTATAGGCTATAGGGCTCTGATGAAGATCCTCCAATCGGCTTCAGCAAAGATAGAGGAGGAAAGTGTCCTGGTGATTCTTATTGCACCATATGGCTTTGACAAACTCCAGAGCCTTGACCTCTTCCAAACAGAGCCCAGAGCCCCTATTCCCTCCCGCTTCTCAGTCACTGGCTTTAACGTCATGTCTGAGACTCCAGACCTAAAATGGAGGTGCTCAACCTTTTGAAGAGCAAGGGCCACTATGGGGTTTTACCACCCCCAACCCACGAATGTAAACAAGCCCTTACTGTCCTGAGGCCTCTTTTTTTAAAGTGGTTGTAAACCCACAAAAAAAAAAAAAAAACCTGCAAGACCAAGGCATAATGAGCCAGTATGCATAGCATACTAGCTCATTATGAAATACTGACCTTAGATCAAAGCCCCCGCAGCAGTCCTAGTACACAGCTCTGGCCAGCGGCATTGCTCCCAGAGTTACTTCCGGCCAATCACAGCGCCGAAGCCGCAATGACGTCACTCCAGCCCATGCGTGCGGGAGCCATCGGTAATGGCACACTAGCTGTAGCAATGGCACGAACGAGCCATTGCTTCAGCCCGCATGTGCCGATGACGTCGGCACATGCTGATAACCGGGAAGCTACAGGTAAGCCTTATTATAGGCGTACCTGTAGTAAAAAGTGGATTGTAAGGATTTACAACCACTTTAAGGCTGCTTTCACACTATTGATCTGCGGCTCACCCACATCGTGGGTGCAGCGCAGTGCACCTGCTGCTTTCCTGCAGGTTAGCTGTGCTTTTGCCATTGACTTCTATTACATCTTGCGGTGTGGTGCACTTTCTGAGTGCACCAAACCTGCAGGATTTAATAGAAAGCTTTGGCTGGGTGCCGCTAACCCACAGGAAAGCCAGAGGCACTGTGCTGCACCTGTGGATCAGTGTTAAAGCAGCCTAATAACTTCTTCTCCTCCTCCTTCTCCTTCTCCTTCTCCTTCTCCTTCTCCCAGTGGTGTATGTGATTTTAATACACTGACCTTTTCCTCTTCCAGCTTCTGCTGGTATTAGTCCTCAGGCTGTCAGAAATTTCCCAGGCGAAGTGCACTTGGTATCACTCCAGCTGGCACAGGATTCCTAACTTCAGAGGAAGCATTGGCTTATGCAGCTCCTGCTCCCTCAGCAGCCACCTGCTTCCACCGCTGTCAGCTCCATGTACTCCGATGCTCTGGGATAGCAGGTCAGCAACCCGTTGATTGGGCATGCACTTCCCTGGTTCGAAGGTCGCGGGCCACAGGTTGAGCACCCCCATGTCCTAAGAGATAGGGGTATTTCTGATTCTGTTATTCCCACCTTACTCGGAGCAAGAAAATCCAGCTGCTGCAAGATTTACCATTGCACATAGAGGGCTTACTTTGCATACTGCGAAGACAGACGGCCGAACCATAGGGAATGCGCTCACTCTTATTTTGCCCTTTCTTCAGTCTGGCCTTGACCAGTATGAATTCATGAAAATTAAGCGCTACTAATAATATACTATATTCATAAAATCCATATAATCACTGTTGCACACATCCAGAAAAAGTCTTTCTTTGAACATAATCCACCGCTGTGCCCCACCGCTGTGCCCCAATCTTCTATTATCTAAATGTGATCAACCACCACAAGGTGAATAACCTGGTCACCTCACCGCTGCCAGTCGGAAGCCTTTTATTACAACTCCTGCCGATCCCCTCTTCTCACTGGATATCTCATATATGCACCACATGAAATAGACATGCAACTACATAGTGCTCTCTGTCTCAAACATTTATTAAAAATGCTCGTTGTTAAAAACACTTACAAGAAAAAAATTGCTTCAATATAAAATCCATCAGCTAGCTCACCCCTCCTCTCAGTACGCGGTGGCTGCGTGATGTCAAATGGCTGGAATCCTCCTCCTAAAAACATGTCGCCCTGTGATTGGGCTTCTTGAGTAGGTCTCTACTCAAGAAACCCAATCGTAGGGCGACACGCATATAGTAATTTTCTATAATCATTTTTGATAACACTGATCTTGAGGGTAGCGCTGATTGCACCTATTATATTGGTCTTGACCAGTGTCTGGTCCTGTGTACCTTCAAAGGACAGGTTTCTGCTATATCCATTCTCTTACAGAAGCCTCTTGCCTTGCAATCCCTAATCAAGACTTTTCTTCAGGTGGTTGCCTATATACAAATCCTCCAGTTCTAGATCAACCTTGTGCTCTCTGTCCTTCAGAGACCCCACTTTAAACCAATTAGAAACTTTCCTTTAGAGGACCCCACGTGTAAAGTTGCTTTACCTGTCACCATTATATCTGTTAGGTGCATTTAAGTTGGTAGCTCTTTCTTTTAAAGAGCCCTCTCTGGTTTTGTACAAGAACAAGGCTGTCATGAGACCAAAACCTTCATTTTACCTAAGGCGGTCTCTCTTCACCTCCATGAGGACATTCCTCTTCCTTCCCTCTGTCCTGCCTCAAAACCTGATAAAAAAAGTTACCCTACGCTGCTTGCATGTGGTTAGGGCTGTCAGGGTCTACCTAGCAGATATGGGCAGAACAGAGGCCATAGGTTTTCCAATGATCCAGTTTCCTGATCTGCAGTTGCCAGGTGGATCAGACAACTTATTTCCAGAGCTTATGCCCTTCCCCAGGGCTGTTGATGTTTCTTAGGCTTTTTAGCATGAAGTATCTCTATCCCAGATTTGCAAGGCCACCACCTGGTACCCTATGCAAGACTAGATAAAAAAAAATGTAACTGATGTCCCTGTTTTAAACAAAACTGAAGTTGGAAAAAAAAGAAAAGCTTTTTATTGTACAAAATAGAATCTTTATTCTTTAGTAAGTCACAACCACCTGCCTTTTCACAATCTTCTTTAGAATGTGCAGTAAGCTGCACATGTGCAGCTCCAGCATACATTTTTGGTGTGCCTTGGTGTCAGAATGAATGGCTTTCTGTGCGCATGTACAGGATCTACCTTGTCCCACACCATACAAACAATATGGCTCAAGACCCAGAAGAAGCCAGGGAGAAGATGTCAGCACTGGTGAGGGAGCTCACCGACGCAACATCGCTGGAACGAGGTAAGTATTTGCAGACCTTTTTTTTTTTTTTTTTTTTTCAGCTTTAAGGCCTGGCTCCAGTTTTGAATAAATAAAATCTCCTTTAGGCCCCTTTCACACTTGTGCGATTTCAAAGTTGCGCGCTTTTTGCCGCGATTTCAAGGAATGCCTGTGTAAGTGGCATCAAAATCGCACCAAAGTAGTGCAGGGACTACTTTGAAGTCGGAATGACTTGAAGTCGTACTAATATGAATGGCTGTCATTGGAAATCATGGGGAACAACTTGTCATGCTACTTTGCAGTCCCAAATCGTGGGACAAGTCGTATAAGTGTGAAAGGGGACTAAGCTGAACTATACACATTGCATATATTTTAGTAAACCTCTCCTAAATTCATATTTTTCCTGTTGGTGAAACAAACAGCAATTTTTTTTTTTTTTTACATGTCCTTTCTGTTGGTTCCTAAAGGGCAAGGTCTGCCTTCAGTATAACCACCTGAGCAATCTTTAGAAGTGGATGAGTCTTGGGTCTAGTTCACACCTATGTGTTTTTCAGTGCGTTTTCAGTTTTGCAGAAACACACTACCGTCAATTTAACATGGTTTCCTAAGGGTCATGTTCACCTTTTTCCACCTGTGCGTTTTTTGAAAAGTGTCAGGGACTCTTTTTTTTAGGTTGAATATGTTTAGATAACTCCACATTACAGAAATTAGGCACCATATACTGTATATCCGTAATGACAAACCAATAATCGAAAAAGCATACAGTATCATTCTCAGGTGTAGAGGAAACCCCCCCAAGCTACTGTAAAAAAGAGGGTAAACTTATGATCCAAATGACTGAAACAAGACTAAGAGCTCACAATGGGCTAAAATTACATTAGGGGCGGGTAGATAAAGGAAAGAATTAAAAGAGGAAAAAGAAGAGAAAGGAATAGAGAAGGGGAAAAGAGAAAATGGAGACAGTTTCCCTGGAATACCTGCAATGTATCCTCATAGAAGAGGAGTAATGGCAAGGCCCCTACATAAAAAAAAAAAACATATATTATACCAAATATGGGAATAATATTTTAAAAGAAAAAAAAATACATAGAAGAAAAAACATGGTGGATATCCCCTGTAGAGTCCATAAGGTAAATGGCAATCGCCCCCTCCAGAGGAAGAGGACCTAGGCAAGAACAAATGAGAAGGGACTCAAGGCAAGAACAAATGAGAAACACAAAGTGGTAAACTTATCCCAAGAGTTAGACTCGTGGCCTGCATTTCCTCCATCAGCATGGTGTCTTTCATTATATCAACCAGGCAGGATAGGGGAGTTGCGAATGTGGACTTCCAGAAAAAAATGTAAAAGACTTGTCTTTTGAGACTTAACAGAACCAGGTAAAATGGACAATAATGCAATGGTGGGGGACGGAGAGGTGGACTCATCACAAATCTCATTATTTACCTGAAAAATTGTGGCCCAAAATGGTCTCATTAGGTCAGAGTCCCACCAGATAAGCAAGTACGTACCCATAGCTGTACAACAATGGCAGCTGAGATCTGAGGATGTCAGGAACTTTTTTCCTGCAGCAGGTTTCGTTTTTGGTTCCATAGATTTCAATGGAAACACATAAACGCAGAGCAAGTAAGCAACACTTTTAATTTTATGTCAATTTTGGGAAATTGCAGCATCTGCAGTTTAAAGTAAAAGGTAGTTTTCTTATGTGAAAACATTGTTTTTACACACATTAGAAAATCTACATGAGATAATGAACTCTTCTGCTGCTTGCGGGTGATTGTTATTGCTGGTTCATTAACCCCTTCACAATTCTCAAGTATTTAGCATCCCTTGCAAGTATCAGGCCGTTTATGGTGCCATAACACTGACAGCAGCTGCTTGGAAGCTTCATTCTTCTACCAAGGCTCTGCCTGTAAATTAGCATGAGCTGTTTGATTAATTCTGTTAAGCAACATTTTGTAAATTAAATCTTTGCCGGTTCCTCGTGATTAATTCCCCAAATTCAGAACTTTGACTGGAACCGCAAACAGACGTCTGTAAAATGAGTTTCTTGGTCATCAAAGTGAAAAAGGAGCAAGTTATTAATTCATCTAGATGGTGGTTGGAGATATGTAAATGATTCCATATTCTCATAGAATGTCATTTTATGGAGGGAGCTGTACAGCCCTGCAGGGCCTGTTGAGCACATGAATAATAACAGATGGGTCACATGATGGTTTAAGATTAACACTTTCCTTCCTCTTATAGATCAGAGGGATGTCTATAGACCAAGCTATTGCTCAGCTGGAATTCAACGACAAAAAAGGAGCAAAGGTCATGAAAGAGGTAATATGCTCATTGCCATCAGGGAGAAATTGCATCAGCTGGTTTAAAGAGAACCAGCCTTAATTGGGCTATATGGAAGAATCTGAATCTCCACTCTTGTTATAATAATGGGTTATTAGGTTATAGTTAGTAATACAGTGTTCTAATAGTGCACCCTTGGCTCACTAGAGTAAAAGTTTTTAAGACTCCCATGGAGGCTGACCTGCCTCCTGCCTGAGTTCAGGGCTTACAATTGTTGGATGAAGGAGAGAATGTGAATTAAAGCAATTAATTTTCATTCATGTAATACTGATGGCACCATTGTTATATCGTTTTTGAGTGTTTAGTATCGCCACTGAGCTCAGGCATTCCATAGGATGGCTATGCAGCCTAACACTGAATCAGAGAAAATGTACATAATAAAATACATAATAAAATAGAGTAATCCCTGAGAGGTGAAGCTGTAATATTCTAACATTTAAATAGTGTAGATTAAAATAATTACCAATGGTTATTGATGACTGGCTCATCTTTCTTTCTTTTTTCTTTCTTTCTTTTTTTTTTTTTTTCTTTCTTTCTTTCTTTCTCCCCTTTCACACTGGGCCGCTATATTCGGCGCTGCTTTACCGTCATTTTAGCGGCGGTTTTCGGCTGCTAGCGGTGCAGTTTTAACCCTCGCTAGCAGTAGAAAAGGGGTTAAAACTGCCCGCAAAGTGCTGCTACATTTCGGCGCTAATTTCAATGGGTAGGAGCGGTGAATACACCGCTCCTTCATCGCTCCGGCTTTCACACTGGAGTGAAAGGACCCGCTTTTTTTAGGCGCTATAGCACCTGAAAAACGCCTCAGTGTGAAAGGGGATATTCTTTTTCTTTCTTTCTTTCTTTCTTTCTTTCTTTCTTTCTTTCTTTCTTTCTGAATGTGACATTTTGTTATTTTTAGCAGCACTTCTCAGATTCACTTGTCTAGAAAAGTCTATTTAGCCAAAAGAATCAGTACACCCATGTGCGAAGCAAAGACCAGACATTACCTTTCATGGCTCCAAAATGAAAGCATTTGTTTAAAAAAATCATATCCTGGTCCCTTAAAGCATATTACATAGCACAGCACTTGTGCTATGTAATCTACCCCCCCTCTAAACTTCCTATAATTGTCACTGCCAGCCCCTCTATTACAGGCTGGCATAGCACACTGTGTGCTATGAGGCAGAGATTCTGCGGAGGAGAGGAGCGGTCAAGTGATCTCCCCGGCTGACGTCAGAGGGAGATCATGCCCCCCCATAGAAGCCACTCGTCGGAGCTGGAAA
This sequence comes from Lithobates sylvaticus, assembly GCA_028564925.1. Classification (NCBI taxonomy): domain Eukaryota; kingdom Metazoa; phylum Chordata; class Amphibia; order Anura; family Ranidae; genus Lithobates; species Lithobates sylvaticus. Next base: position 189,606,850 of record CM053029.1, on the reverse strand, counting down.
GCTGCCGTGAGTCATGTGACCAGCCTTAAGACAGCTAAAAATCGGTATTTACAACACTCATTTTAAAAAATGCTTAACACAGTGTGCTATGCCAGCATCTAATAGAGGGGCTGACAGAGACGTTTACAAATGGGTTCACAAACCCTTTAAAACATTTTAAAACTCAACTCGGGCACCATAATTTCCACAGTGTAAAGCCTAATTCCCAGGTTTTAGTGAACGTTAAATACTTTGTTAAGCCCAAGTTGGTCCAAATGAACTACCGTATATACTCGAGTATAAGCCGAGTTTTGCAGCACATTTTTTTGTGCTGAAAGTGCCCCCCTCGGCTTATACTCGAGTCAAGCACTTTTCTGCAGCAAAAAAAAAAATTTCCGACCCGACTTTGGGGCCCCGTATCTCGGGGCCACTTGGGTCTAGGAGTCCCAAATTAGGTGTGCCAACCCAGTGGACCTAGTACTATAACATATCCAAATATGGGGTTCCTAGAACTAAGTGGCCCCGAGATACGGGGCCCCAAATTCGGTTCGGAAAATGTCATTCCCTGCTGCAGAAAAGTGCTTGACATTTTCTGACCCGAATTTGGGGCCCCATATCTCGGGGACACTTGGAGCTAGGAACCCCAAATTTGGCATTCAAACCTAGTTGAACTAGCACTACAACATATCCAAAGATGGGGTTCCTAGCACTAAGTGGCCCCGAGATACAGGGCCCCAAAGTCGGTTCAGAAAATGTCATTCTCTGCTGCAGAAAAGTGCTTGAGATTTTCTGACCCGAATTTGGGGCCCATATCTCGGGGACACTTGGTGCTAGGAACCCCAAATGTTGTATTCCAACCCAGTGGAATTAGCACTACAACATATCTAAAGATGGGGTTCCTAGCACTAAGTGACCCTGAGATACAGGGCCCCAAATCGGTCAACTGTGTCGATCTGCATGGGCACAGTGAGGCTGCAAATGGGCATCGTTGACCCTCTTTTCCACTTACAGTAGCTGTGCATTTCTCACCCTAGGCTTATACTCGAGTCAATAAGTTTTCCCAGTTGTTTGTGGTAAAATTAGGTGCCTCGGCTTATATTCGGGTCGGCCTATACTCCAGTATATACGGTACTTTGTTTAGCAATATATGCAGTGATTGACAGTGTTTTTATAAGCTGTATTTAGCTTCCAATATATACAGTAAACAGCGCTGTGTTCTGGCAGCGTGATGGGAACTTCCTGTCTCGCTCTTGGAATAAAATCAAAATGGACTGAGTACAAGACTTCCTATGAATTGCTGTGCAATGCTCTGCTTGACTCAGTTATGTTCTGGGACAGCCGTTGCATCTGTTGGTGAAAACAAACTTCCAAACAAGCGTTTTAAAGTGACAAATAATGTGTAGATAGGCTTTAATATGTTTTCCCATCAGTAGTACCCCATGCATAATCTGACCTTTATTATTTATTGAATTATGCTCTGCTAACATCTACTGCATCCATAGTGAGGTGAAGGCATACAGGGCCTGTAGCAATAACAATATAACACAAGTCAACACCTGAAACCACAGGGATGAGAAGAACCTAGGGAAAATTGACATGGGAGAGGTAGCTAAATGACAGTGTAGATGGCATAGATTAAGAAATATTTGGTTGGAGAAGTTTGCTACTGAATTCGTTATCTGCCTTTCAAAAAGGTACGATTATAGGGTGGGTTTCCAGTGATATTGAATGCCTTTTGGCACACAGAAGGGAGTCCAGAAAATAGGAGCAGCGGGGTAGCCAACTGTCAGTAAATTCACAGACTGTTTGTAAAATCCATGATTTTCATATCTCTTGTGAATGGCCATTACGGACATGCTGTCTGCATGTCCGTAACACACATTTACAGACAGATGAAGATCATGAATTTCACAAACTGTCCGTTAATTTACTGACAGTTGGATACCCTGAGGAGGAGCATGGTAAAAGTCCTGGAGGTGTGGGCAAAATCAGGGAGGAAGAGAGGGATAGGGCAAATGATTATTTACAAGCCACAATAGTTAAAGAAAAAATGGTCCTATTTAAAGGCAATCTGTTGTGAGGAAAAAATGTAAGCTGTCCTGCTGATTAGAGCTGCAGGATTAATAGTTAAAAAAAATCACGATCTTGATTCAACCCCGCTCACGGTCTTAATCCGGCATTTCCACAATTCATGTAACTAGTGCAGTGCCGTCAAAAAAAAAAAAAAAAAAAAAAAAATCCGTAAATTCTTTCTTTTAGATCAAAGTGATGAACTTTGGTCTGTAAATGAGGGCAGTTTAACCACTTAAAGACTAAGCCTTTGTCTGACACAAGTTTAAAATCAGTATTATTTTCTAGAAAATTACAGCAAACCCCCAAACATTATATATATATATATATATATATATATATATAGCGATTGTTGCAGTATTTTATGTCGCACTGTATTCGTGCAGCAGTCTTTCAAACGCAATTTTTTGGGGGGAAAAATTAATTTCAACAAATTTAAAAAAAAAAGCCCAAATTTTTCTATTTTTTTTTGGTATAATGTGAAAGATGATGTTACGCAGAGAATCTTGATCTTTATTCTAAGCAAAAAAAGTTGTGATTCTCATTTTATCCAGAATTGTGCAGCTCTACTGCTGATACTTTGTTTTTTATTACTTTATCATTTGAGTCACTGAATGACCACTAATATAAAAAAAAGGAATTCTGCCTTTTCTTTGATTTTATATTGCTGCATTCTTGTTAGTAACTTTATAGTATTAAAACCTGACACAGCTAGAATTTAATGTTCACCTATTCATTGGGATATAAATTAAAAATATGTATATGTTTTTTAGTTTTTCAAGTTTTTAGTTCTGTGTTCCCATTGGGAAGATTTTCCCTTTATTTCCTGACCCAGTTATATAACAGAGAGTAAATCTCTCTGTTGGCTGCTTTCACCAGAAAAGATGTCCATTATAGGAGATTTCCCTTCTATTCCTGTTCCAGTAAAATATGAAGTTACCACTCAATGTTTGTTCCTTGGTACAGGACTTAAGGGGAAATATCCTCCCATAAGGAGGCACAAGCAGCAAAAAAAACATAAGGGGTTTGAATGGTCCCCCAATCTGTCCAAATTTTTAAACCATTTTGGCTGGTGTTTTACTTTAACTGTAGCGGCAACTAGCATATAAAATAAAAATAAAAAAATGGCAGTGAGGTTACCTTGTCACTAGATGGAGCTGCTGCTTGTATAATGAAGAATCATAAACTATTCATCTATTCATGGCAAACCTTGATTTCCTGTGACTGATAAATAATACTAATTTCATCTGTGGTCAAAGTATTTAAAGGTGAACTCCAGGCAAAAAAAACAACATTTATTAATAATCGACAGCTGCTTATTTATGTCAGGATTTTTTTTTTGGCTGCATTGTTTAACAGTAAAATGAATGACCTATATCAGATTTCAGTCCATTACATCTGCAATTTCTGGTTTGTTTCTGTGTTCGGGTCAACTCTAACTACTGCAGACTGTATGAACTGAGCTAAACGTATATCCACCCAAAGGAAATGCAGCGAAATGTATAAAAAAAAAAAAAAAACATGCACACAATTAACATAACAGCAGTGTTGCGCTTCCAAAATAACTACCAATAAATCCTTAAATGAGAATAAATGATTAACTTGCAATGTAGCAAGATACTGAGTGCACAACCAAATATTTGTGTTCCCTGACTGGGAATAGTGAACAATGCACAATAATGAAATGTATGTGTTCCCTAAATGGGAATAGTGAACAATAAACAATAAAGATAAAGTCCACACACTCAAAAATGTATTAAATTAAAAATAAGAATCCAAAATTCACAAATATAATCCTCAGAGTCTTCTGCACAAAAACGCACAACACACCACTAGTGCATAAACGTTGAAAAATGCTTGTGCTCTCCTCCACCTCAATATGCTAGCCGCTCACCTCACATTCTGACCCCTGTTTCACCAGAAGGTCAGAAAAAGCAGGTTCCCTCTCAGGGATGCAAACGGATCAGCTGGACATGGAGCTCCTATTCCGTCCGTGCTGCCTCGGGCTGATTAGATGGATGCCAGCCAGTACAGATTCCCTCAATGGGGTCCGGTGCACATAGAAATAGAAAAGGCAAAATCTAGTGCTCCCTGTATATCAAAATGGTTTATTTCCTCATTAAAGCATTAAAACATTACTCACAAACTCAGCACTTAAGCAGTGCGGGCTCAGGATGCATAGAAACGACAAGATGCTTGCGGGATGACGTTGCCACTGTGACTCCTCCCCCCCCCCCCTATTCGCGTTACGTCAAATGGGCTACTACATCACCGTGACTTCTTCAGTAAAAATGAAAAGTGATCCTTTACTGAAGTAGTCACGGAGATGTAGTAGCCCATTTGACATAACGCGTATAGGGGGAAGGAGTCACAGTGGCAATGTCATCCCGCGAGCATCTTGTCGCTTCTATGCATCCTGAGCCCGCACTGCTTAAGTGCTGCATTTGTGAGTAATGTTTTAATGAGGAAATAAACTGTTTTGCTATACAGAGAACACTAGATTTTGCCTTTTTCTATTCCTATGTGCACCGAACCCCATTGAGGGAATCTGTACTGGCTGGTATCCATCTAATCGGCCAGAGGCAGCACGGACTGAATAGGAGCTCAATGACCAGCTGATCCATTTTTATCTCTGAGAGGGAACCTGCTTTTTCTGACCTTCTGGTAAAACAGGGGTCAGAACATGAGGTGAGTGGCTAGGATATTGAGGTGGAGGAGAGCACTTGCATTTTTCAATGTTTATGCACTAATGGTGTGTTGTACGTTTTTGTGCAGAAGACCCTGAGGATTATATTTGTGCATTTTGGACTCTTATTTTTATTTCATTCATTTTTTTGAGTGTGTGGACTTTATCTTTATTGTTCACTACTCCCATTTAGGGCAGCCCTCAAAAATTACACTCGCACACTCGCATTTTGCGAGTGATTTTTGAGGGCTGGCGAGGAGAAGAGAGGAGAGCCGCTGTGATCTCCCAGATCACAGCAGAGAACATCACAGCTTTCGTTTCATAAGCTGTGTGTTTCCCCCGCCGCGCGCCGTCACATAAGCCCCTCCCCTTTTCCGGGACTTTGATAGACAGATCACCCGTCCAATCCTAGGACGGGTGACATGTATCAAAGTTCCCCGGACAAGGGAGGGGCTTATGTGACGGCGCGCGGCGAGGGAAACACACAGCTTATGAAACGAAAGCTGTGATGTTCTCTGCTGTGATCTCAAAGTGGCGGCTCTCCTCTCTCCACCACAGGTAGGCAGCACCATGGGGGACACACACAGGCTGCACCATATGGGGGACACACACACAGGCTGCACCATATGGGGAACACACACACAGGCTGCACCATATGGGGGGGACCTAAAGGCTTCACCATATGGGGGGGGGGACACACAGGCTGCACCATATGGGGGGGACACACAGGCTGCACCATCTGGGGGGGACACACAGGCTGCACCATATGGGGGGGGGCACACAGGCTGCACCATATGGGGGGGGGGCACACAGGCTGCACCATTGGGGGGGGGGGGCACACAGGCTGCACCATTTGGGGGGGGCACACAGGCTGCACCATATTGGGGGGGCACACAGGCTGCACCATATGGGGGGGGGGTACAAAGGCTGCACCATATGGGGGGGACACACAGGCTGCACACACACGGGGGGGACACACAGGCTGCACACACGGGGGAGGGGGACACACAGGCTGCACACACGGGGGAGGGGGACACACAGGCTGCACACACGGGGGAGGGGGACACACAGGCTGCACACACGGGGAGGGGACACACAGGCTGCACACACGGGGGAGGGGGACACACAGGCTGCACACACGGGGGGGGGGGACACACACAGGCTGCACCATATGGGGGACACACACACAGGCTGCACCATATGGGGGACACACACACACAGGCTGCACCATATGGGGGGGGGGAACACACAGGCTGCACCAGATGGGGGGGGGGGCACACAGGCTGCACCATATGGGGGGGGGCACACAGGCTGCACCATATTGGGGGGGGCACACAGGCTGCACCATATGGGGGGGGGGGGTTACAAAGGCTGCACCATATGGGGGGGACACACAGGCTGCACACAACGGGGGGGACACACAGGCTGCACACACGGGGGGGACACACAGGCTGCACACACTGGGGGGACACACAGGCTGCACACACGGGGGGGGACACACAGGCTGCACACACGGGGGGGACACACAGGCTGCACACACGGGGGGGACACACAGGCTGCACACACGGGGGGGACACACAGGCTGCACACACGGGGGGGACACACAGGCTGCACACACGGGGGGGACACACGGGGGGGACACACAGGCTGCACACACGGGGGGGGACACACAGGCTGCACACACGGGGGGGACACACAGGCTGCACACACGGGGGGAACACACAGGCTGCACACACGGGGGGGACACACAGGCTGCACACACGGGGGGGACACACAGGCTGTACATGGGGGGGGGGGGGACACAGGCTGCATTGGCAGGCATGGATAAAGTTGTTAATATTTTATAACTTAATTACATAAAACATTAAAGTGTCATTTAATGAGATAATTTATGAGGGCGTGTTTAGGGGCGGGACAGGGTAGGGGTTGGGCGGGGCAACTGGTGGCGAGTAACCCTTGAGGCCTGGCTAGTAGCTCAGGACTTGAAATTTTGAGCCCTGATTTAGGGAACACATATATTTCATTATTGTGTATTGTTCACTATTCCCAGTCAGGGAACACGAATATTTGATTGTGCACTCAGTATCTTGCTACATTGCAAGTTAATCATTTATTTTCATTTAAAGCGGTTCTGCACACACCAATTATTATTTTTTTTGTTTTTCTTGTCCTGTTAAAAGTATTATGAGTCTAACAATAAACTCACTTGTTAGGTGTCCATCCGGTATCCATGTCCGTTTTTTCAGCAAAATCTGCACTTTTAAAATAAAAAGAACAGCATTGTCATTTTGCTTGTGGGCATTTGAAGCCCACAAGCAGTCACTTCCTTGTTCCCTTTCGTTATGGGAACCAGCATGCCTCACGTCCTTAAAATCTCACGAGATTTCGGGTCGGATGTCCGCAAATCTCGCGAGATTTCGGTCGGATGTCCGCACTGACTCCTGGGATGAATGATACCAGATCCCAGGAGACAGTGCGGCATGACGAGGATCCCCGCACAGACCCCGCCCACCACCGCAGAGACAGAGGACTGGGTGCATAGACCGGCAGCAATTACAAGGTAAGGTAAAAAAAAAAAAACGGCCATTTAGCACTCTTTGCCAGATTTGGAAGGCAATGAGATTTAGTAAAAAAAAGTGTGTGCAGAACCGCTTTAAGGATTTATTGGCAGTTATTTTGGAAGCGCAACACTGTTTTGTTATATATTCTATATGTGAACTGAATGCATTTTCTGTGTGTGCAGCAGCCGGGGGTATTTTTCAAATTTTTATTTTTTTTGGTGGGATTGTGTTATCACCTATTACACATATCAATACATAGTGATTAAGGTTATTATTATTTGCGCTGATAGAAATTTGTTTTATTATAATGCAAACAATTAAGGTTTATGCATAATAGCTGTGTATTTATCAGTTTCCTGGAGTTCTACTTAAATGATGGTGATCAGTGGACGTAACTTGATGTTGCAGAAACCTTTTTATTTGTCTAGTCATTCAATTTGATCATGTAGATGGCTTCTTGAGGCCTCTTATCTTAAAGTGGTTCTAAAGGTGTTTTTTTTTTTTTTTCTTCCTAAATAACAAACATGTTATACTTGCCATCTCTGTGCAGTGGTTGTGTACAGAGCAGTTTGGATCCTCCTTCTTTTTTTTTCTTTTTTTTTTTTTTTATTCCCCTGTCGGCAGCCTGGCCCCCCCCCCCCCCCCCCCCCTGCAGAGTGCCCCTAATAGCAAGCCTCTTGCTATGGGGCACTCAAGCAGGTGTGCTCCTGTGAATGGACATTGTCCATTCACACACAGAGAGTGGCTTGGCCCTGCCCTCAGCTCTCTCCTCATTGGCTCACTGGCTGTGATTGACAGCAGCAGAAGTTTTCACTGCTATGTGAGGAAGGAGAGAGCCGGGAGAACAGTTGCTGGAACCAGATGGGGCTCAGGTAAGTATAGGGGGAGTGGGTGACGCTGCACCCAGAAGGTTTTTTTTACCTTGATGCATTGAATACATTAAGCTAAGAAAGCTTCTGGCTTTAGAACCACTTTAACTTTATAATAAAATGCCTCATAATTTCCAATGCTATTCTCCGGCCCATAAAGCACATTTAGATCATTTCTTGTGGCTGCTTTTGTTTGAGAGCACCAGAGGGTTGCTTGTGGCTGCTTTATGTGGAAGCACCAGGGGGAGTGTTTTATGGCTTGCTTCTGTGGGCACACCAATGTTTAAGAACAGTATGGCCGCCATCATAGCTCAGCTCTCACCTACACGCCATACCTACTTCATTGTGCCTGTACAGAAAACAAGAGTCACCAATATCTCTACTGAGTCTTATTGTGCTTTAGTGAGCACCGTCAACAACCGGACAGATCTGTACTATGTGACTAGGTATTTCATATATTTTTATTTATTTTTTGGTCTCTCTTTTTGCCCCTTTTTTTTACCCCCACTCTCTACGCTGTGACTTTTAGGCTTCCCTTTCCCAGAGCAGCTTTGTTATTGCTACTGTGCGGCTGCAAAACTTGGCGAGATGCTGTTTCGTATCGGTATTTAAGCATGTACTGTAAATGGATAGAGGGCACGCACAGTACTGGATCGAGAGTGTCCTTTTCACATTAGCCAGCAGCTGATTGGTTGCCAGGCGGTCCTAGCAACCAATCGCCAGCTTGATAATGTAAAAAGTGAGTTCCAGCAGCTCCCGCTCTCTATACAGCTCTGTCATGCTTTCTGCTCTGCTATACACCAGTGTAAGGTAGGAGAACGCTACCTACACACTGGTGTATAGGCGACTAAGGACACTACGTGGGGAGGGGGGGTGAGGGGTTTGTATAGGGGACAGAAGACATTGCATTGGGGGTGGGGCAGAGGACGCTACATTGGGGGGTGAAGGGGGACAGAGGACACAATGTGGGGGGGGGGGTGGCGCAGAGGACACTACAGTAGGGGGGGAGGGTGTGAAGGGGACAGAGGACATTGCTTTGGGGAGGCAGAGTACACTGCAGTGGGGGGTAAAGTGTGTAGGGGACAGAGGACATTGCTTTGGGGGGGGGGGCAGACAATGCAGTGGGGGGAGGGTGTGAAGGAGACAGAGGACATTGCTGGGGGGGAGCAGAGGACACCACAGTGGGGGGGGGGGGGCAGAGGACACTGCATTAAGGACACTACAGTGGGGGGGGGGTGAAGGAGACAGAGGACATTGCTTTGGGGGGGGGGGCAGACAATGCAGTGGGGGGGAGGGGGGAAGGAGGCAGAGGACAATGCTGGGGGGGAGCAGAGGACACCGCATTAAGGACACTACAGTGGGGGGGGGGGGGGTGAAGGAGACAGAGGACATTGCTTTGGGGGGGGGGGGCTAGAGGAGACTACAGTGGGGGTGTGTGAAGGGGGAACAAGACACTGCTATGGGGGTGGGAGGCACAGGACACTCCAATAGTAGGAAGGGCAGGGGTGGAAGGGGGTAGAGGACACTGCTATGGGGGGGGGGGGGGGGGGGGCAGAGGACACTATAGTGGGGGGGGGGGGTAATGTGAAATGCGGTAGGACATTGCTATGGGGGGACAGAGAACACTACTGTATGGGAGGCAGGGTTCCCTACTGTGGGAGAGGGGTGGGGGAGATAACTACTGTGGGGGGATAATGTGAAGGGGAATTTGAGGACACTGGAGGGGGGGGGGGGGGGGGGGGGGCACGGGGCACTATGCTTTGTTTTTCTTGGGCACGTGATAGATATATTTTTTAAAGGGTGCATCTTTGATTTCCTCCATGTTGTCCAGGTAGATCTAAACCTTTTGAAAATTTGCCTACCCCTGATCTAGCCCATAGTTTTGGAATGATTATTGGATTAAAACCGATTTATTTTGTGTACGGCTTCTTAATTCCTCTAACAAATAAAATTCCATACTTTTTGTGTTTTATGAATAATATAGGTCTTGCTTGAAGCCCAAGACTTGGCTGTAAGAAATCACCATGTGGAGTACAGGTCCAACCTCTATATAGGTAAGGTCTTCAGGGAACAAAATATGTGATTACTTTTGTTTGTCTTTGCATGATTTCCTTTGAACAGTGGAAAGAACAGCATGTCAATACCCTTTAGAAGAGGACCCACAGGCATTAATACTTCATTATTTCAATAAGCCATCCAAGATTAGCATTCAGAGCTCTCCCTACTTTTATTCTCATCTGTTTACCTGCAATATGCTAGAAAATTCAGGATGGTTGTCAGCAAGACATTAGCCAATATACCTTGTCTACTTCCATAAAGTTGAGGTCTTATCAGACTCTGCATTTTGATTGGTTGATGCATGTATATGTGATGGCAGACTGTCTCGGTTGCTTGTCTTTTGGTGTTTGTGACCAGCCTATCTTTTACAGGCATAGTGCAGATTATCCGGAGGTATGTGACAGCTTATTTAGTCAGGTGTAGTAATAAATACATATGTTTGGGGCTCCTCTTCAAAGAGACCCTATTGCCAGACCATTTAATTCCAAAACAATCTTCCTCTAAGATTATCTGTAACTTATTTTAGGCATGTTTTTTTTAACCTGTAAAAGCCTCCTTTGTGTAGACATCCAAAAGCCCTGAGTCTTTTGCAGGGCACTGCCATCCCAGATGTGATGTCAGCAGCCCCATTATGCTCAGAGCTGTCACTCGTGAAGCTCTGTAGTATTCCCCCTTTACTCCTTCCCTGGTCACATAAAAGGTTTTGTAGGGAGGCAAGGGAAGGGGCAGTGGAGTTGGAACAGCACAGACAGTATTTGGATGCTCCCAGAAGAGGAGATGGCTATGATGTTTAAGGAGGGAGGGGTACTGTGCTAGGGAATTGACACTTTTCAGAGTGTCAATACCCTAGCAAGCTCAGAGGCATATATTGCATGATTACAAAAATAATTTATGGGAAGGAAAATCTGCAAGTAAGCATTTTAAAATACTAAATTCTTCTGTGCTTTTTAGCTTCATTTTTTAAGTTGATGGGCTCTTTAAAGCTGACCTGTATAGGTTTAAAGCATAATTTACTGATTTTCACACTCTTTGGGTGTTTATGCTTACTCTGACTTACTGTAAAACAGGATACCTTAGGAATCCAGGATTTTCTGTAATCAAGGCATTACTTGAATCACTATCTCTAACCCATCACACCTTCACTTAATGCATTTTACTATTTAAACCATTAGTGATGGGCAGCTTCACGAACCAATTTGAAAGCACGTGGCAGAAGGGGATTAACTGGACCTAGCAACCACAGTCTACATTTGCATTAGGGCTTGTGTAGATGGGCAAATATATTATGCTTTTAGATGCATTAAGCTTGCAATTTAAATTGGCTTAAGGTGCTTTTGAGAATATCCTAAGCTGCATGAAGCTCATTTTGCATTTTATCGACAGATATGGTTAGAGAAGCAGTTCAGAAGTAAACAAATGCCAGTGAATACAAGCCATAACACAGCCCCCCAGGTTTTAAACCTGTCAGGGCACATAACAGTGTCTGTCATAGGACATCACTTTAAGAAGTATTGCCACTAACACGTCCCTGTCTCCCTTTTAGCTGAGTCGTTTTCTAACAAAGGAACATATCTAAAGAGGATTCGTTACCACGCACGAGGCAGATTCGGCATCATGGACAAGGTGCACTGCCATTACTTTGTCAAGTTGGTGGAGGGTCCTCCGCCTCCTAAAGAACTACCAATTACAGGCTTCGATCAGGCTAAGGACTATGTTCAGCAGCTGAGAAACCGCACTATCATCCACTCCCTGTGACACTGTCATTGCAGATATTTCTTGGAGCTGCAGTGCACTGCCTTCTTAACCCGTACTTGTGTTTATAAAATCCTGTCTACAAATGACATGTATTACTTTAAGTTTATTAAAGCCTTTCTGTTTTTCAGTGTTGTGTAAAGATTGGTAAATGAGACAGCAAAAGTTCTGAACTGAACATATTTTGATGTACAATTTTTTATTTTTTTACCTATACACCATGATTTTGTATGGCCTTTAATTTGAGTCTACAACAGGGGTACTCAACCTTTTGAAGCACGAGGGCTACTTTAGTGATTTGGCAACCGGTCGCAGGCCACAATTAAATGAAAAGGTTCAAAATATCAAATTTTTCATTTTGAATGACATAATAAACATTTTCCTCTTGCATCTTCTGAATGCTGGCGGAAGAGAGGATGAGAAGCCAGCTTTCAGCATATACAAGAGGAAAATGTAAAGAATAGGTTTCTGTATATGCGACCCCTCCCGTCCAAGTGTACAACAAAATGCGACAGGGAGGCTGTACGGGCCCCCTGGCGCATGGGGAGGGGTCGCTGTTGCTACACCAGTGGTTGAGGATGGGTGGTAAAAACCCACCACCCCCCAAACTGCAAATGTAAATTAGCCCTTACTTACCTGAGCCCCCTATAAGGCTGCTTTCACAGTGATGTGCTGCAGTTTACCCGCACCACGGGTGCAGAGTAAGTGCACCTGTGGCTTTCCATATTTTGCAGGTGTGATGTACTTTCCTAAAGCGCACCAAAAGTCCTGCATTCAGTTTGAGGTTGAGGGCCGCATCAGAGTGATCCGAGGGCCACAGGTTGAGCACCCCTAGTCTACAAGATAGGAGATTAGGCATTTTCAGACAAATGCATAGAAGCATGTGAAAGAAGGCTGCAGTCCCTCACAAAAGCACTGTAAAAAGTTGCAGTGGATTATATAATAAATATAAAGAACCAATCCAAAAATGTCCTTTTTAAAAAAAAAAAAATTTTCAGCTTGAAGTAAAACTATAGGCTATGCCACACACATTGGTAAGAGTGGTTTTTGAAAGTACCTCCTATTTTTTTTTTAAATACCTTTTTGAGATTTTAAAATCATTGCACTGATTTCCAATTTGGATTGCAAGTATTTTCGATTTCAATCATTTTTATTGTTTGTTTTAGATGGTATAATAACAGCCATGGCCACTCAGGGCTAAAACATTCAACAGAATGTTCTAACAATTGGGGTGAAAAGAACAAACATTTATATCAGGCAGTTTTCCAGTCCTATAGGAGGATGTTGTTTTAAGACCTTTTTAATGGGGTTTAAAATGAGATGGTTGACCAAACCGCTAAATAAGCAGATAGGTCTGGGCATGAAAAGATGGGGAGGGTTTAGTGAAGGGTGGGAAGAGAGGAAATATAGTAAGAACTGGCAGGTGGAAGATATCAGGAAAAACCAGGGACAAAAACAAAGGACGAACATCAGGGTGGGGAAATAAAGGCAACACGAGGGGGGGGGGGATACAACGGAGTGTATCCCCCATGGACTCGGGCTAAATTAACTATATGTAACTTAGACTAGAAGAGTTCAAACGATGGTAAGGTTTAAGCAGGTCAAACAAATGGCCACTGCCCCCACCTATTACTGGCCTTTGCAGCAAGAAGCACATGGCAGGGAGATGCATGTCAAGCAAAACCAAAGAAAATTCCTAGCTCAACTTACTGACCAGCCTGCAACCAACTAAACTATCCTGTCTAACAGTATGCGTTGAAAACAGGGATTTAGTTTGCACACATTTGCAAATACATGCGTAAGCCACAGAGCCAATTTGCAGTCCTAACTTTATACATTTTTGATAGCCTCCATAGTAGAAGCACATGCATAATAATGGATAGATAGAGGAAGTGATCCATCTGCCATTTTTAGACAGGGCAATTTCTCTAAGGAGGCCATGATTTGAGCAGTTTTGAGAAGCTATATAAACTAGTTTGACATCTGACACAAGAGGACCCCTTGATAATGTCCTATTGGATGAAACGCGTTGGACAGGGGACGCTAGTGCTGACGTAAGGTCACTGTCTGATACCGGGTCGACAGTGGCACCCATTGTCCTATGTTTGTTTTTGATTCATTTTATTTTGGCTTTTAACATCCAAATCCAATAAATACTACACTATGGGGACTTCATCTGGCTCCCGGTGAGCTTTATTTACTACAGCTACATCTGAACAGTCTTCCCCCACAACAGATGGCGGATCTACACTGAGTGCGTGTTTGCTGCTGTAACGGCAGCTAGCTTTTCCGGTAAGTGTCCATTTCACAGGGGTGTGGTGGATGATTCTGGAGCACTGTACTGGATCACCTCTTCACTTTTCAAGTTACCACCAATTTTTTGTGCACATCTTTGCACTGAGCTATTGTGTTTTCACCAATAAGTTTATATTGCTTACCCTTTCGTGACACTGTGCATTAAAACTATATTTTTCCCTGTATTGTTTTTTTTGTTGATTTTCATTCAAGATTGACACACACACACTGACACACACACACACTGACACACACTGACACACACACACACTGACACACACACACACTGACACACACACACACTGACACACACACACACTGACACACACACACACTGACACACACACACACTGACACACACACACACACACACACACACACACACACACACTATCACTGTTCATTTACTTCTGAAGCTACACACTTTTTTTTTTTTATTTCCCATAAAGGTATACAATTTTTCAACGCACAAACATTTTTCTTCATTCAGTACAATCATTCCACGTATATCATATATTGGGAACGCATACATTTCCTGATCGATTACAGAGACTGTTGCTATATTATATTTTTGTTTTTTGGGCATCAGCATACTTTTTCAATTATATGTACTTGAGGAGAGTGGTATACATGACAGAAGGAGGCATATTCTGTAGTGCTATACACATGTGTCAGATGCATTAAGCCAGCGGTCCCAGATCTTGTTATATTTTGCAGGGCACCCTCTATTTAACCACTTCGCATCCGGCCGTAGCCGAATGACGGCCACAGCGCGGATGCCAAATCCCGGGAGGCCGTCATATGACGGCCTCCCCTTTCCTCGTTCCCTGTGCGCGCTCACGAGCGCGCAGCAGGGAAATTCTGTGTTGGCCGTGTCCCTCGGACACGGCCAATCACAGATCGCTGTAAACGGCCAATAACCGCGGCCGTTTACAGCGCGATCGCCCTGGCCAATGAGAGATGATCTCATATGTAATCATATGAGATCATCTCTCAGCGCCGCTCCTCCTCCTCACACAGAGACAGCGTGTGAGGAGGGGGAGATGAACGGCTGCAGCGCCGTAAGTGTTTTACAAAAAAAAAAAAAAAAATAAATGCCATCTGTGCCCACTGCCACCAATGTCATCTGTCCCTAATGTCATCTGTCCCCAATGACATCCCCAGTGCCATCCGCCAGTGCCATCCGCAAGTGCCATCTCCAGTGCCATCCCCAAGTGCCATCTCCAGTGCCATCCCCAGTGCCATCCGCCAGTGCCATCCGCCAGTGCCATCCGCCAGTGCCATCCCTAGTGCCATCCCCAGTGCCATCCCCAGTGCCATCGCCAGTGCCATCCCCAGTGCCATCTGTAGTCAGTGCCATCTGTAGTCAGTGCCATCTGTAGTCAGTGCCATCTGTAGTCAGTGCCATCTGTAGTCAGTGCCATCTGTCATCAGTGCCACCTGTCAGTGTCACGTGCCATCTGTTATCAGTGTCGCCTGTCATCAATGCCACGTATCAGTGCCATCTGTGATCAGTGTCATGTGTCATCAGTGCCACGTATTAGTGCCGTCTGTCATCAGTGCCACGTATTAGTGCCGTCTGTCATCAGTGCCACATATTAGTGCCACGTGATATCAGTGCCATGTATGAGTGCCATCTCTCAGTGCCATCTGTCATCAGTGTCACGTGTCATCAGTGCCACGTCAGTGTCATCAGTGCCACGTCAGTGTCACGTGTCATTGTCCTGGTGCTCCAGGGCCTTCAAAAGTAATAGGTAGTCAACAATTTAGATGTGTAATTTATGCTCATAGAACACGTGATGGCGCTCCTGCATGTTGGGCCTCTCTATGTGGCTAGGCTGTGGAAAAGTCCCACACATGTGGTATCGTAATACTCAGGAGGAGTAGCAGAATTTATTTTGGGGTGTCATTTGTGGTAAACACATGCCATGTGAGAGAAATAACCTATTACAATGACAATTTTGTAGAAAAAAAATAGAAAATAAAAAAATAATTCATTTTGCAAAGAATTGTGGGAAAAATGACAACATCAAAAAGCTCACCATGCCTCTTACTAAATACCTTGGTATGTCTACTTTCAAAAAAGGGGGTCATTTTGGGGGGTATTTGTTCTTTCCTGGCTTGTTCGGGTCACAAGAAATGAGATCGGCCACCAGTACATCAGATGTGATCAATTTTGTATAATTCGCACCACAGATTGTAGAGTCTGTAACTTTCACAAAGACCAAATAATATCCACTAATTTGGGTTATTTTTACCAAAGATATGTAGCAGTATAAATTGTGGCCAAAATTTATGAAGAAAAATTAATAATTTCCTAAATTGTATCACAGAAACAAAGAAAAATGCGTTTTTTTTCAAAATTTTCGGTCTTTTTTCAATTATAGCGCAAAAAATAAAAAACCCAGAGGTGATCAAATACCACCAAAAGAAAGCTCTATTTGTGGGAAAAAAAAAGGACAAAAAATTCATTTGGGTACAGTGTTGCATGACTGAGTAATTGTCAGTCAAAGCGTGAGAGCACCGAAAGCTGAAAATTGGTCTGGATGGGAGGGGGGTGTTGGTGCCTGGTAGGCAAGTGGTTAATGTAGATTAACCACTTGCCGCCCACCCTATAGGCAAATGACGGCTGCAAAGTGGTTTCAAAATCCTGACTGGGCGATCGTTGTTGCGGGGTGTCAGTCTGACACCCCGCAACTACGATCTCAGTAAAGAGTCTCTGACGGAGACTCTTTGCCACGTGATCAGCTGTGTCCAATCACGACTGATCACAGTGTAAATAGGAAGAGCCATTGATCGGCTTTTCCTCACTCGCGTCTGTCAGAGTAGAGGAGAGCCGATCGGCTGCTCCTCTGACAGGGGAGGTCTGTGCTGATGGATTATCAGCGCAGCCCCCCCCCCCCCGAGAATGCCCACACTGGACCACCAGGGATGCCAGTCAGTGCCCACAATGGATGCCAATCAGTGCCCACAATGGGCATCACTGATTGGCATGCATTATTGTTTGCCACTGATTTGCATCCATCAGTACAAAACAAATACAATGCCGCCTATCAGTGCCCACCCGTGCCACTTATCTGTGCCCATCCATGCTGCCTATCAGTGCTCATCCGTGCCGCCTATCCATGCCCATCTGTGCCGCCTATCCATGGCAGCTATCAGTGACAATTTGTGCCACCTATCAGTGCCCATCCGTGTCGCCCATCAGTGCCGCCTATCAGTGTCCATCAATGCCACATCATTGGTGCCACCTCATCAGTGCCACCTTATCAGTGCCCGTCAGTGCAGCCCCATCAGCGAAGGAGAAAACTTGCTTATTTACAAAGTTTTGAAACTGAAACAAAAAAAAATTTTTTTTCAAAATTTTCGGTCTTTTTTTATTTGTTTAGCAAAAAATAAAAACCGTAGAGGTGATCAAATACCACCAAAAGAAAGCTCTATTTGTGGGAAAAAATGTGGGTACAGTGTAGAATGACCACGCAATTGTCATTCAAAGTGCGACAGCGCTGAAAGCTCAAAATTGGTCTGGGCAGGAAGGTGTTTAAGTGCCCTGTATTGAAGTGGTTAACTTTTTGTAGGGCAATGTGATGTTTACGTCCGTCTTCCAGTCAGATAGTCTGGGTGGGGCTTGCCTCATCCAAAGTTTAGCGATTGTTTTCCGGGCAGAGAATAGTGTCTCATGCATAAAAATTTTTGTATATTTGTCGGTCAGCGTCTGGGAAAATACCCAGTAGGCACGGTTTGGGGTCTAGAGTCAACGGGGAGCCCATATCATGAAGGAAATCTACCTGTTTCCAGAATCCCTGCATGTATGGGCAGGACCAGAGGAGGTGGTAAAATTTGCCTATTTGCTACACACTTTTTCTTAAGATTATTTATAAGTTTGGTATATTACTTATCTGTGTCAGCTGCCATCCCACCACAGCGCAGAGCTACATCTTTTTTATTTTTTATTTCATACAACCATGTTTACTCATGATGCTCCATATAAGCAACAAACATGGAAATTGTCACTTTAAAGCAGTAGTAAACCGTTTTTTTTTTTTTCAAAACCCTGTAAGACTGTTGCATAATGTGCTAGTATGCATAGAATACTAGCACATTATCAAATACTTACCTTAGGACGAAGCCTTCCAGCAGGGCGATTGTCACTGATGAAGGCGCCTTCATCGTCACCCAGTCTTCCTTACAGTTTTGCATCCTCTGGCCACGCACAATGACGTCATTCTTGCGCAAGCACCGCAGCATTGAGCTCTAAAGGGCCGGCACGGGAATGCCGTCCTATCAAAGCACATGCGCCGGAGACATCACCGGCTGCATGAAGTGTGAATATCACCTAAACCGTGCAGATTTAGGAGATATTCACTGTCTGTACCTACAGGTAAGCCTTATTAAAAAAAAAAATGACATTACTTACACTTTAAGGGATTCTGTGATGATTTTGTGTAGCTTGAAACCTCAATAAAAATGCTTGCTGGTATCCAAGATCCCCTTGCATTGGGTGAGTGGGTGCGCAAAATTGTATCAAATATTTACTGTACCGTCATTTTCCTTTCTTGGTACCAATCTATGGCAGCATACTACTACATGTATGCTGCCATGTTGGCACCAAGAAAATTATTTATGTTGGGTTGGCCCATGTGGCAACAGTTCATGTTGTTAAAAGCAATAATGCTTTGTGACTGGCCTCTCAGGCATCAAGTGACAGGAGGGTGGGGTGTTGGTCCTGTGTAAGATTTTCATTGCCTAGTGGGGGAACAAAGGGAAGGTATTATTATTATTATTATTATTAGGGATGTCCCGATACCGAGCTTTTGTGCGAGTACTTGTACTCGCACAAATGCTCCCGATGCCTGATCCGATACCTGGGAGGCGGTGTTTCATCAGATTCGGCGACCCGGCACAACCGGAAGTCAGCGGGCGGAACAACGTAAGTGACACTCGTGTCGACATCCCGACGCCCATCTTGGTACACCCTTCACTCGGCCGCAGTAAGCCAGCAGCGGCCATCTTGTTACACCCAGCCCGAACTATATGGGCTGGGTCTAACAAGATGGCCACTGCTGCTTTTATGCGGCTGAGTGGAGTACCAAGATGGGCATCGCAGGCAGCCTTTCCTTTCATGGCATTTCAGTGCCTGCCCATGGGTGCCCATAAATGCCACCTATTAATGTCCAATGCCTGCAAGTGCCACCTGTCAGCCACCTATCAATGCCCATAAGTGCCCCATCAGTGCCAGACATCTATCAGTGCCCAATGCCCATAAGTGCCCCTATCAATGCCATCTATCAGTGCCCAATGCCCATAAGTGCCCCTATCAGTGCCAGCCACCTGTCAGTGCCATCAGTGCCAGCCACCTATCAATGCCATCTATCTGTGCCAGCCACCTGTCAGTGCTATCTATCATTGCCAACAATTTGTCAGTTCCAGCCATCAGTCAGTGCTCATCAGTGCTGCATATCAGTGCCACCTAATCCTATCAGTGCTGCATATCAGTGCCACCTAATCTGTATTTTGCTCTGAAAACTGTCACATGACATTAAAAGAAAGGTATCGGTAATCGGCTTTGGCGAGTACTTGAAAAAAAGTATCGGTACTTGTACTCAGTCTTAAAAAAGTGGTATCGGGACAACCCTAATTATTATTATTATACAGGATTTATTAAGGGCCAACAGTTTGCGCAGCACTTTACAACATGAGGGCAGACAGTACACGTACAATACAAATCAATACAGGAGGGATCAGAGTGCCCTGCTCGTTAGAGCTTACAATCTAGAAGGGAGGGTCAAGTTGAACCAAAAGGTAATACTGTGGGGGATGAGCTGATGGAGAAAATGAAAATACAGTTGTTGTTAGGTATGGGTAGGATAGGCTTCTCTGAAGAGAAGGGTTTTCAGGGATCGTCTAAAAGCTAATAAAGTAGGAGATAGGCGGACAGATTGGGGTAAAGCATTCCATAGGATTGGAGAGGCTCTGGCAAAGTCCTGGAGGCGAGCATGGGAGGAGGTGACGAGGGAGCTAGAGAGCAGGAGGTCTTGAGAGGAACGAAAAGAACGAGTAGGTAGGTATTTAGAGACTAAGCTAGTGATGTAGCTGGGGGCTAAATTGTGGATGGCTTTGTAAGGTAGCTATAAGCTGCTGGTGGCACTGCCATTAAAGTGAACCTGTTCATTTGTTCAGTTTGGTAAATTTACCCCTGGGTTTTTTTTTCTTTTTTCATAACCTTTATAGAATCAATCTCAAGTGCTACAAAATCTGCAGAGAGTATTGGAATTTCAAGTTTCAAGAGTTGACACCTTCCATCACGAGGAGGGTTTAAGTGATAGTTTCTTTGAGGTAAATTAGTTTGCAGTGTTATACATCTGTTCGGAGTAGGAGGGCCTTTTCATCCTCTCTGAGTGCACTGCCTGGGCATTTTTCATTCATTAAACCTGTAATTACACAAATTATTTAGATATATATATATGTACAGTAATTGGTATGTACAGTGGCGGAACGCAGAACCAGGACTCTATTGAGCAGCTTTATTAGCTGAGAGACATTGATACTGATAATTGAAGTAGAACGTCACAATGACATTTTATAAACCGCATAAATTAGAGTTACGATAGTAGCACAATGTTAGATGAAAAAGCCTGTAATTAATCATCCTCTAACACTATTATGCAGACAGTCCCTCTGTGTGTGCCTCTGATTTGGCTCTGGTGGAAGGTTTAAAACGTTCCGATATTAAGTTAATACCTTTTTTTTTTTGGGGGGGGGGGGTGACAGGTTCTCTGGATTGGTCATACCTGCACCCTGATACCTTCACATTCTACCCTGGTACTCTGGTAGCCTGCAAAAGAGCCAAGGCTAAACCCTACGGGAGCTCCATATCACTGTTAGAGCTTACACAGGGTTTATGACCTGCCCCCTCTCCCATGTGACAGTGTTCAGGCATGATGGCTGGCCATTTAGGTCCAAGCACTAAATCCTAGAAGGAAGGGAAGAAATTCATATGTCTCTATGCTTAGAAGTACTTGGAATTACTAGATGTGAAGAAGATGGTCAGAGGCTGCAGGCATTCTCCACAAAATGGTCAGAAATTGTGCTCATACTACAAGAGCTAGTCAAAGAAGGTAGAGATGCCACAGAAAAAAGTCAGAGATTAGAGACATAACAGTACAAAAACAAAAGGAGATATAACAAAACACTTTCAAATGTATATTTAGCTGACGAAAGTAGAGAAAATAAGAGTTCATTGTAAACTTATGGGAACTTAAACAAAAAATTATGTTGATATCTGACACCATACTGTATATCTAAATTTGATTCTAATATTTCCCCACTATGCTGGAGAGTAGGGATGAGCCGAACATCGCCCTCCCCCTTCCCCCCTCCCGGTTCGGTTCGCAGCAGAACATGCGAACAGGCAAAAAATTTGTGCAAACACCTCTAAAGTCTATGGGACGCGAACGTGAAACATGCAAGTTATTGCCATAAAAAGTTTTTGGGGATCTGGGTCCTGCCCCAGGGGACTTTTATTAATGCAGAAAAAAAAGTTCTAAAAACTGAATTTTTTTCAGGAGCAGTGATTTTCATAATGCTTAAAGTGAAACAATAAAAATGAAATATTCCTTTAAATATCATGCCTGGGGGTCTCCTTAGTCTGCCTATAAAGTAGCGCATCTTTCCCATGTTTATAACAGTACCACAGCAAAATTACATTTCTAAAGGATAAAATGTCATTTAAAACTGCTTGTGGCTGTAATTTATTGTCGGATCCTGGCAATATAGATAAAAATTATTAAAAAAAATGTGGGTTCCCCCCCAGTCCAAAAAATTAAAAAATGAATGGCGTGGGGATCCCCCAGGCACTATATACTCTGAGCAGCAGCAGTATATATACTATACGGACTGCACTATATACTCTGCAGAAAAAATTGGGCCTTGGGTGTTGGTGGTGCCAGAACACTGTAACCCCTCACAGTTACTCTTGTTGGGCGCAGGAATGGGCCCTGCTGTGAAATATTATATCAAAAATTGTAATTACATGCCCTGTTAAACAGGGGTAGACAAATTGTGCCTTTGGTTTTGGTGGCGCTAGAACACTGTAACCCCTCTGTTACTCTTGTTGAGTGCAGGAACGGGCCCTGCTTAACTATTATTTAAAAAAGTTTAATTACATGCCCCTGTTAACCAGTTCCGCACCAGCTGCTGCAGCTGTACTGCGGCAGGTTGGCTCCCCTGGGCGAGCCGCCGTAACTGTACGTCGGCCCTTTAAGACGCTGTAGGACGCGATCGCTTGTGACAGAGCGAAAATTGAAATTTGTGTGTGTAAACACACAAATCCCAGTTTTCCAGGGGAGAGGAGACAGATCGTATGTTCATACTAAGTATGAACACCGATCAGTCTCCTCCCCTAGTCAGTCCTATCCCCCTACAGTTAGAACACACCTAGGAACACAGTTAACCCCTTAAGCACCCCCTAGTGTTAACCCCTTCCCTGCCAGTGACATTTATACAGTAATCAGTGCATTTTTTATAGCACTGATCGCTGTATAATTGTCAATGGTCTCAAAAATGTGTCAAAAGTGTCCAATTTGTCCCCCGCAATATCGCAGTTGCGATAAAAATCGCAGATCACCTCCATTACTAGTAAAATAATAAAAATGCCATAAATCTATCCCCTATTTTGTAGACGCTATAACCAATATATGCGTATTGCAATTTTTTTTTTCTTTTTACCAAAAATATGTAGAATACATATCGGCCTAAACTGAGGAAAAAAACGTTTTTTATTTTTAATTTGGGACATTTATTATAGCAAAAAGTAAAATAGTGTTTTTTTTTGTTTTTTTTTAACTTCTTTTGTTTATAGAGCAAAAAATAAAAACTGCAGAGGTGATCAAATACCACCAAAAGAAAGCTCTATTTGTTGGAAAAAAGGATGTCCATTTTGTTTGGGTACAGCGTCGCACAACCGTGCAATTGTCAGTTAAAGTGACGCAGTGCCATATCTAAAAAAATGGCCATGGCTGAAGTGGTTAAACAGGGGCAGAAAAATTGGGCCTTGGGTGGTGGTGCCACAACACTGCAACCCCTCACAGATACTCTTGTTGGGCACAGGAACAGGCCCTGCTGTGAAATATTATATAACAAAAATTGTAATAATATGCCCCTGTTAAACAGGGGCCGAAAAATTGGGTCTTGGGTGGTGCCCTAAACCAAAAATATTGTTGGAAGCTAGCATCATCAAGATTGAGGAGGAATAGGATAGACAGCATAGACAGTCTTCAAGGTTTTCCAGATCCATAGCAAATTCAATCAGTTACATCAGCATCAGGTGCTTGATAGCTGCTGATCCAGAACTGATACATTTTTTATAAATGTGAGCCTATTAACAGAGTCTGTAGACAGGCACACTCTTTGATCCATATCAAACCCTCCAGCAGCACTGAATGTGCATTCAGAACGCTGGATGCAGGACAGGCCCGTAGCTCGATTGCATATTGAGCAAGTTCTGGCCAGTGGTCCATCCTCAGGACCCAGTAACCCAGTGGATGCTCTGTTGGAAAGCTCTCCAAGTCTGCTCTTGCCCCTAGATGCACCATATAATGCAGACGCTGGCGATGGTTGCTTGAACTGATCAGACCTTGGCACTGAGGACTGAAAAATTGTTTAAAGGCATCTGTCAGCCGGTCACCTTTACTGCTCTTCCTCTGACTGAACGAAGCCTCGGCAACACGTTGTCGAGCACCAGGAAATGGTAACCTCCCAAGATCTGGAAATGCGTTACACAAACCTTTCTTCAAGGCCTCCTGAAGATGTTTCATCCTCTGCAAAGGCAGGATGAGTTCTGCAACTTTACCCTTGTAACGTGGATCAAGAAGGGTTGCCAGCCAGTAATGATCCCTCTCCTTGATACCAAGAATCCTAGGGTCCTTTAGCAGGCTTTGCAGAATCGGGGAGGCCATGCAGCGTAAGTTTGCAGAGGCATTCGATTCGGAGTCGTCTGGGTCACTAAGGATCACATGATTCGTAACTACTTCCCGGGCCTGCAGGAATGCTATCTGGATAAAGGGGGCTTTGAGAGAAAAGGAAGTTTTCCTCTTCATCCCGCTGTTCTGCCTCAAGTGCCCTGTGAATGATTCCACGAAGCGCGTGCTCCAGCAGGAAGACTAGAGAGACAGTGTCACTGATGCATGCATTGTCGCTGCTCACCATCCTTGTGGCCTTCTCAAATGGTGACATGCATTCTTGATCAGTAGCCACTGGCGTTGCAAAAAGAAGCCAAGCTCCTCTGACCCTGTCCTGGTGCCATACTCACACAGGTACTCATTGATGGCCCTCTGCTGTGTGTGCAGCTGCTGCAGCACTGCCAATGTTGAGTTGCACCTGGTGGGCATGTCACAAATGAGGCGGTTGGTGGGAATGTTGCATTCCCTTTGAATGTCAGCCAGCCGAGCACTGGCATTGTATGACCAACGGAAATGACCACAGACTTTTCTGGCCTGCCTCAGGAGATCTTGTAAGCCTGGGTACCTGGTCAAGAACCGCTGTACCACCAAATTCAGGACGTGTGCCAAACATGGAACATGGGTCAATTGTCCCTGTGGGAGGACGGAGAGAAGGTTGGTGCCATTGTTGCATACAACCATTCCTGGCTGAAGCTGGCGTGGCGTCAACCACCTCTGAGCCTGCCACTGCAGAGCTGACAGAAGCTCTGCCCCAGTGTGGCTCCTGTCCCCTAGGCAGACCAACTCAAGCACCACATGGTATCTTTTAGCCTGACTGCTTGCGTAGCCCCTTGATCGCTCACGGAGCACTGCTGGTTCAGAGGAAAAATCTGCAGAAGAGGCAATAGAGGAAGAAGAAGAGGAAGGGGTGGAGGAGAGCTGTGGCAGAATCACCACTAGCTTTTTGGAGGCGTGGTGGCAAAACAAGCTCCCACAACACTGAACCCTGTCCTGCATCCTTCCCAGCTGCCAGCAGAGTTACCCAGTGCGCCGGGAAGGAAAGTTAACGTCCTTGCCCATGCCTGCTGGACCATGAGTCAGCGGTAATATGAACCTTACTGCTGACCACCCTGTCCAACGAGGCCAAAACATTGCCTTCCACATGTCGGTAGAGAGCTGGAATGGCCTTCCGTGAAAAGAAATGGCATTTTGGAACCTGCCACTGTGGTAAAGCACATTCCACAAATTCACGAAAGTGGGCAGAGTCTACCAGCTGAAAAGGCAGCAGTTGCAGTGCTAGCAATTTGGCCAAGCTAGCATTTAGACGCTGAGCATGTGGATGGCTGGGACCGAATTTCTTTTTATGGTTCAGCAACTTGGGTAGGGAAATTTGCCTGCTAAAATCAATTGGTGGTGTACTGCTAGCACATTGGCTGCAAGTACTTATTGCTATACCTTCATTCCTCTCAGTGCAGGTTTTTGAGAGGAAGCCACTGGCGGTATAGTAGGGTTGGAGATCCCAGATGAGGAGCAAGGAGAAGTCCGCCTTTTTCTATCATGTAGGTCTTTCAAGTGCTGTTGCCAACAGAATGCATGGCAGATTGCCAAATGTCTGGTCAAGCATGTGGTGCCCAAGCGGCTGCTGTTCTGGCCATGCTTGATCCGCTTCAGACATAGGTTGCAAACAGCAACAGTGCGAGCTGCTGCACACGTGTCGAAAAAGGCCCATACCAAGGAACTTTAAAAAAGTCAGCGGGGAGTCAGCAGCACCCAGGGCCGATCCGTCACGGGGTGCACGGGGTGCAGTGCACCCAGGCGCCACAGAGGTGGGGGCGCTGGAGCGCCAGAGTGCTCCGCTCCCTCCTCCTCTCCTTGTCCGTAGGCGGCTCTCTCCGCCAGTCACGGCCGCGCAGTGACACCACGGGGGGGGGGGGGGGCGATCCGTGGCCGAGCCCGACTTGTTTAGAACAGAGCGTGTGTGATGCTGGTGCTGGTGGGCAGGAGGCGGAAGTTAAACACAGGAGGTGGTTTTAATTAGCCTAGTGGTGGGGGGTGGTTTGTCTAGGGGGGGTCTATACTAATGTGGGGGGGTGGTTTGTCCTGGGGGGGTCTATACTAATGTGGGGGGGGGGTTGTCCTGGGGGGTCTATACTAATGTGGGGGGGTGGTTTGTCCTGGGGGGGTCTATACTAATGTGGGGGGGTTTGTCCTAGGGGGTCTACTAATGTGGGGGGGTTTGTCCTGGGGGGGTCTATACTAATGTGGGGGGGTGGTGTGTCCTGGGGGGGTCTATACCAATGTGGGGTGGGGGGGTTTGTCCTGGGGGTCTATACTAATGTGGGGGGGTTTGTCCTGGGGGGTCTATACTAATGTGGGGGGGGTGGTTTGTCCTGGGGGGGGGTCTATACTAAATGTGGGGGGGGGGGGGTTGTTGTCCTGGGGGGGGTCTATACCAATGTGGGGTGGGGGGGTTTGTCCTGGGGGGTCTATACTAATGTGGGGGGGGGGTTGTCCTGGGGGGGTCTATACTAATGTGGGGGGGGGTGGTTTGTCCTGGGGGTCTATACCAATGTGGGGGGGGGGGGTGGTGGGTTGTCCTGGGGGGTCTATACTAATGTGGGGGGGGGGGTGGTTTGTCCTGGGGGTCTATACTAATGTGGGGGGGGGTGGTTTGTCCTGGGGGGGTCTATACTAATGTGGGGGGGTTCGTCCTGGGGGGTCTACTAATGTGGGGGGTTTGTCCTGGGAGGTCTATACTAATGTGGGGGGGTTTGTCCTGGGGGGGTCTATACTAATGTGGGGGGTTTGTCCTGGGGGGGTCTATACTAATGTGGGGGGGGTGGTTTGTCCTGGGGGGTCTATATTAATGTAGGGGTGGTTTGTCCTGGGGGGTCTATATTAATGTAGGGGGGGTGGTTTGTCCTGGGGGGGTCTATACTAATGTGGGGGGTTCGTCCTGGGGGGTCTATACTAATGTGGGGGGGGGGGTGGTTTGTCCTGAGGAGGCCTATACTAATGTGGGGGGGTGGTTTGTCCTGGGGGTCTCTATACTAATGTGGGTGGCGGGCTGGTTTGTCCTGGGGGGGTCTATACTAATGGGGGGGTTTGTCCTGGGGGGCTATACTAATGTGGGGGGGTCTGTACTAATGTGGGGGGGGGGTTTTGTCCTGGGGGGTCTATACTAATGGAGGGGGTGGTTTGTCCTAGGGGGTCTATACTAATGGAGGGGGTGGTTTGTCCTGGGGGGTCTGTACTAATGGAGGAGGGGTGGTTTGTTCTGGGGGGTTTGTACTAATGTAGGGGGGGAAATGTTTGTCCTGAGGGGGGGGTCTATACTGATAAAGGAGGGTGTTTTGTCCTGGGGGTCTATACTGATGGGGGGGGGTCTGTACTGAGGGAGGTATTTATACTTAGTGAAGGGTCTGCACTGACGGAGGGGGGGTCTATACTTAATGGAGTGGGGTCTGTACTGAGGGACGACTATAGTTGGTGGAGGGGGTGATACCATGTTTTACTGCACCAGGTGACACCAACCCTAGTGATGCCACTGCAGCTGCGGGCTCTTATTTCCCCTCTCCCTCTCCTCCTCGTGCGCTGCTGTACTAATGAGCGGCGCACTATGTTTCTTCCCCCGCCTTCATAACGGCCAGGGAAGAAAAAACAAAGGAGCAAAGAAAAGGATTGTGGGACATGTGGTCCCAAG